>JBAMJV010007152.1:0-98111 GCA_037951105.1 Echinarachnius parma
CGTCCGTCCGTCCGTCCGTCCCGTTTTCGTTCTCGCGATATCTCAAGAACCAGTTGACGGATCAATTTCAAACTTGGTATGAGTGTACATATTGGGGTGACAATGATCTGATTAGATTTTAGGGGTCATGAGGTCAAAGGTCAAGGTCACAGGACTCAATATATATGCAAAAATGCCTCGTTCTCGCGATATCTCAAGAACTGGTTGACGGATCAAATTCAAACTTGGTATTAGTGTAGCTATTGGGGTGGCAATGATCTGATTAGATTTTGGGGTTCATGAGGTCAAAGGTCAAGGTCACAGGACTCCATGTATGCGCAAAATTGCCTCGTTCTTGCGATATCTCAAGAACCGGTTGACGGATAAATTTCAAACTTGGTATGAGTGTACATATCGGGGTGCCACTGATCTGATGAGATTTGTGGGTTATGAGGTCAAAGGTCAAGGTCACAGGACTTAATATGTATGAGAAAATGGCTTGTAATGGCAAAATTTTAAGGACTGAATATCAGATTTCAATCAAACTCGGTACCTGAATGTATCATAAAGAGTCAACGTAGCCATAAAATGTTGGGGTCATGAGGTTGAGGTCAAGGTCACGGGACACATTATAAATGCAAAAAAGCTTGCAATGCCAAAATCTCAAGAATTTAATGTCTGATTTCAATCAAACTTCGAACCTGAATGTTTTTTAGGGAGCCATCAAAGATTGGGGTCATATGGTCAAGGTCACAGGACTCAAAATATATGAAAAATATTTTTAAAAAATTAAATCAGTGCATGTTAATTTGGGCTTGATATTAAAATCGCGTGATAGCGGAGGCATAATTTTCGATTGCGCGCAATCGAAGATCCATCTAGTTCAAACTGGCCTGCATGAAAATAGCACTCTAAAATTTGTTTTGCATTGAACTCTATGCAAATTTACGGGGGCACTTTTAGCATTTTGAAAAATTGCCTTGAGCCCCAATGTATTTTTTTCACTGAGAAGGGACATTTTTTATTTATTATATCAACCTGTTAGATATGAACAAACTAATAGTTACTAATAATCAATGGAAAATATATATATATATGATTGGAGAAGAACTTGCTGAAAATATTTGTTAACCAAATTACATGTGAGAAATTTATATTTTACCCCTCCGGAATCATGGGCATTTATGTCCTTCAGCAAGACATTTTCATCTCTGCTCCCTACCCAGGAGTATAAATTGGTACCCTGGTCGGGTGTACATGTATATTTGCCTGATGCGACGATGATAAGGTTGTTCGCAGCTAGTATGCTCCCTGGGGAGTTGAGAAAGTGCACAAGATAATTCTGCAGGTTTGAAATGTCGGTGCCCAGATGACCAGGGGTAATAATGATAATTGATAAATGTGCGGGCATTATAAATATATAGTTATTATTATTATTATTAATATGGTATGTTTAACCTTTGGTATATTATATAGATATTTAACTACTATAAGTACACTTTGTTTAAAGGACTAATTATGAAATATATATTATTGAAGTATGGGAATGAATGACACGTTGGGAAAGATGTATTATTAGGCTGAATGTACACTGTACGTTACAGTTTGATTTCAAATACTGTATTTGCTGGTGTATTAACCGCACCTTTAAAAAAAAAAAATTGAAAAAATGGGGGTGCGGTTAATACACAGGTGCGGTTTATACACCGGCAAATACGGTATTGATAATTCATTCATTATTTTGTTGTTGAAAATTAAGATTGTAATAAACACAAATTATGGAGTTCAAAGGCAGAATTCTGATCAGTTAAATGATTCCAACCTGTTATGCAATTGTTGGATGGAAGTATTCAGTGATGGTTTCATTATTGTGCTAATTCATACATTATATTTTTTAATAAAGTGGTCCCCATTGAGTTTAAATACAACCAAAATAATTTGGAGCTTTCACATTTTCCTAGCTTGTACCTTGTGTTGTTTGGCTTCTGTAACGGAATAATGAAGAAATGGATTTTTTACTTTTCTAATGTCTCCCAAATTATGGAGAGACCTGTATCTTGTAAGTTAAAAAAAAAGCATTCCAGAAATAGTTTTTGATTGTACAAATGTCAATCCGCTGTAGGTGATAAAAGTTTTCAATTTCACCTTTTTTCATTAAGTAAAACGGTGTTCGTTTTATGAAACTATCAATCACCTGGCCATCATTTGGAAGAATATGACATTATGATATTGGTGTATGATTGAAGTCTCAAATCTCTCACTTTTGGAAACATCTTGAAATTAATGGATCACTTTTATTCTTATGTTTGGTCCTCGGAGAAAACAATGGTGCGATTAATAGCCTACATATTGTACAATGTATATATATGAATATATTATATTCCACATACTAAGAATCTTGCTCTACGATTGGTCAAAAGTTAAATCACGTGATGAAACATAGTTTCGCCCATCATTGATGGGAGAAGAAAAGTTTTCTACACCGCGTTTACTATCTTGGGTGCACCGTGTACTATCTTCGGTAAAAGTGCGTTGCACTGTGTACTATTCTCTTTCATTATTATCAGAATATGATCTGTGGGTGTTGGTTCCCTTTAAGACAGTGGCATAGGGTGGTCTTGCTGAGGGCATACAAATTATTGAGGGACACACGTACTCGCTGTATTCATCAAGGTTTTCCACTTTTGTATATTTGTTTAAATAAATCATTGGGATGTGCATGCCCCCCATCCTCCCACATGCCCCCTGTCGCTATGCCACTGCTTTAAATGACCACCGGGCAAATAACAACACATTACTATATGTTTTGGTACTGTTTTGTGGTATCAAATAGATACCCAACATTTTACAAAGGGTTGTGTAATTCATAAACAAAGCAATTAATTTCCACCACTTACGGAACCACTTCTATTTCCTGTGCGCCAATGCTATTCACGCGTACGTTTGTAGGCAATGTAATCCCGGGCGATTCGCTTGCTGCACACACAGTAGTTTACTCAATTCAGACCGCATGAACGCATGCTTTAGAATGGCGATGCGTTTTCCAATTTTTTTTTTCTTTTCTGAAAACCTATTTTTGTGAACTTGTTGATGGAATGGAATACTAAAGATGTTACCTTTCTATAATAAGAATATTAGATTTGGGTGGTGGTACCCTTTAATTTAGCCATATTTTTTTGTTATGAATATATTGAATAAACTTCATTTTATATACATTGGATGAAACTAGCATTTGTTTTTTTCTTCCTTTTGACTAATAAAAAAGACTAAGCTTTGAAAAAAGGGGAAAGTGTTAAACATGTACATGTACTAGCTCTTTAATGTACCCAAATATCATGCATGTTTCATGAGGACTTGATAAACCCACAAGCACACATCATGGTCCCGTTGCAGAAAGAGATACAATCAATTATAAGTTACAATTGAATGTAACTCAGCAAATTTGTGCATTTCAACCAATCAGATTAGCGCATTGAGAACACATGATCTGACTGACAATTAATTGTAACTTACAATACAGAACTTGACAAAGCTAGTACAGTGGAACCTTGTTATAACGAGGACCTTAGTACAGCATCATGAAAATTACTTTCTTTATCATGATAAAAAGAAGAGAACAAAATATCCAAGTAGAGTAAAGAGCAGGACCAACAAAGTTACCTTGTTACAGTGAAACCTCGTTATAACGAGCACCTTAGGCCCATTGACCCAAATTCTCATCAGGGGCTCAACTTGAGCCCGGCCTAAAAAGACACGACTGCCGGTAAACGGTTAACCCACTTTGCACCAGCAGATCTATTGTCTCGTTGATACTGTCCCCGGAGATATTCTAATGGTTTCCTTTTATTATCCAGTCTATCCCTTGAGTTCTGATTATAGGCATCAGGACAATGGGCCCTTTGAAATTCTGTCATAGTTCTGTCACCAGCAATACAGTATGATCCAGGACGCAAATTGGCTGCTGACAGACTATACTATGACTGAATTTCAAAGGGCCCATTGTCCTGATTCCTATCATAACTCGAGGGATTGACTGGATAATGAAAGGAAACCATTAGAATATCTCCGGGAACCATAGCAACGAGACGATAGATCTGCTGGTGCAAAGTGGGTTAACTGGTTACCGGGAGTCTTTGTCTTTTTAGGCCGGGCTCAGGTAGAGCCACTGATGAGAATTTGGGCCAATGAATTTACGGTGTTAGTATATCAGATATCTTTTTGTAACAATAAAGCACATAGAACCAGTATCTGTAAAATAGCCTCGCTATATCAGGTGCCACGTTATAACAGAGTTCCTTATAAAGAGGTTCCACTGTATATTAAAGGGAATTAGTAACATTGTCCAAATCCTCAAAATAAAATTTTAATTCTAGCGGTTCCCTCATACCTTGTATTCGTATTAACAATAAAAATCATGGGACAGGTTTCGGTTTTTCAAATTTCCCTTTTGTTACAAAGATATGTACGATCGAAGTATTCAGATAAGAAAAACTCCGGGTGAGTTTTTCTTCTGTGTACAAAGTGAGTGCAGTGAGTTGTGAATATCACTTTGTATTTTCACTCATTACTTGGCCATGCAATGTCCATTTGACTTGAAATTTTCACACAATACCCTGTGGACATATGAGATAACAATATACATTGCATCAACCCTTCATCACTTTTTGCACATGTCAACAAAGTTACTAGATCCCTTTAAAGAGGCTTTTGTTGTATCAGAGCTCTTATAAATGAGGTTCCACTGTATAAGAGAAAGCTAGGACCAACAATTACCTTAGTGCAAGAGGGTTTTGTTATATCAGAGCTCTTTTAATGAGGACCATGAAGACTACCTTGTTATATATGGTACTGTACCTTGTTATGTACAGTATGTACGGGTGAAATGAAGAAAAGAGAATGGACCAGCAAAGTCGACTTGTTAAAAAGAGGATTTTGTTATATCAGAGCTCTTACAATGGGGACCTTAAGAAGTTTGGACCATGAAGACTACATTGTTCTATCTGGTATCTTGTGTACATGTATGTGTGAAATGAAGAAATGAGAATGGCGGACCAGCAAAGTCACCTTGTTAAAAGGAGGATTTTGTCATATCAGAGCTCTTAATGTCCAGGTCCCACTGTACACACATCCAAACATACATACATGGAAAGAAAAGATTCTAAATTAATCACAACAAAAGACACATCCTGTTTTGACATACAATGTATTTAAGGTGAAAACATCCTCATTCAAGACTTAATGAATTAGTAATACAAAGTTACAGCCACTCCTACATGCGTTGTATTACCATAATGGTATACCTAATAAGATTCCTAGTGACATTAACTACATGCAATTATGCATTATATATTAACCATAATAGTGCCAAGAGTCCACTATAACCAATTATTTAGTAAAGATTACATTTATTTAACAGCTTAATCCCCTATACAGTAATGAATAGAAACAGTAACATACATGTACATGTAGCATGGGCAGACTGATCAGGGGCAGAACACTATTTTTTTGTTGGGGGGGGGGGGGGGGCCCACAACTTATGTATTTCTTCTTTTTTTAGAATTTGGGCCACTGCATGCCCTGGTCATTTTGAACCCATTGAAAACCTATTTTTTCACTATTTTGGGGCTATTTTTTGGCTATTTTTTTTTCAAGCAGGGTGTACTTGTACAAATCATTCAAAGCTTACATTATCTGTTGTGCACATTAGGGATCAAATCAATCTGATTCTATGAGCATAGCTAGCTGGGACTCGATATGATTGTGGCTCTTATAAGAGTTAAGCCCGGTGCAGTCAGAGCCGACTCGACCCGATCCGACTGGTTTCCAGTCAGGCTAGAGTCAGTTTCGCCCAGTCGGAGCCGATCCAACATGTTGAATCGGCCTCGATTGACCTCCGACTGGCACTTGACTGGAAAAACCGGAGTCCTGAGGCAGCGCATACTGAGTTAATCAGGCTGAAAACCAGTCGGATCGGGTCGAGTCGGCTCTGTCTGTGCCGGGCATTAGATGGTGCATGGACCTTTGTTTCCATGACATTTGTACAATAATGCCAATCCCACTGTATTAGCTAGTAATGTACATTGGGTGATTTCAAGTATGGTGTTTAAGGCCGGTGTTAGTGTTTATTACACACAAACACCAGTTTGATAAACACTAACACCAGCCCTAAACACCATACTTGAAATCACCCATTGTACATGTCATATAATATGCCCAATGAGTATTGCGATTGATACATTGCCTATGGAAACCTGGGCCCATAATTATTCATAAACCCACACTATACCTCAGTTCCATGCTAAGTCTGTTGATAGCGCAGCATATTCACACAAGCTTCTTTAGTTGCCAACTAGGTAAACTTAGTAGTACATGTAAATGCCTACGCAGATAACTAGTGACTATAAGAACTAGATGGATCTTCGATTGCGCGCAATCGAAAATTATGCCTCCGCTATCACGCGATTTTAATATCAAGCCCAAATTAACATGCACTGATTTAATTTTTAAAAATATTTTTCATATATTTTGAGTCCTATGACCTTGACCATATGACCCCAATCTTTGATGGCTCCCTAAAAAACATTCATGTACCAAGTTTGATTGAAATCTGACATTTAGTTCTTGAGATTTTGGCATTACAAGCTTTTTTGCATGTATAATGAGTCCCGTGACCTTGACCTCAACCTCATGACCCCAACATTTTATGGCTAGGTTGACTCTTTATGATACATTCAAGTACCGAGTTTGATTGAAATCTGACATTCAGTTCTTGAAATGTTGCCATTACAAGCCATTTTTCGCATACATATTGAGTCCTTGACCTTTGACCTCATGACCCCCCAAATCTAATCAGATCAGTGGCACCCTGATATGTACACTCATACCAAGTTTGAAATTGATCCGTCAACCGGTTCTTGAGATATCGCAAGAACGAGGCTTTTTTGCACATACATTGAGTCCTGTGACCTTGACCTTTGACCTCATGAACCCCAAAATCTAATCAGATCATTGCCACCCCAATATCTACACTAATACCAAGTTTGAATTTGATCCGTCAACCAGTTCTTGAGATATCGCGAGAACGAGGCATTTTTGTATATATATTGAGTCCTGTGACCTTGACCTTTGACCTCATGACCCCTAAAATCTAATCAGATCATTGTCACACCAATATGTACACTCATACCAAGTTTGAAATTGATCCGTCAACTGGTTCTTGAGATATCGCGAGAACGAAAACGGGACGGACGGACGTACGTACGGACGGACGTACGTACGGACGGACGGACGGACGGACGGACAACCCGAAAACATAATGCCTCCGGCCACTTCGTTGGCGGAGGCATAAAAACTGTGTTGCTAATTTAAAACTTAAATGGCAACTCGTCATGTACGTGTATCGTATATTTCTGATCCGCATACATGTATCTGCTGCAAATGATCCCCATTGTACACTGGACCATAGACAGAAATACTCAAAATACCTAAACAATGAATTGTATGGTCTTGAAAAATCAAATTTATGATCTGCACAAGTACATGAATAGTACACTATATAGCACAAGAAATAGAAATACATGCCATGTCGTACACTGGAAGCTATACTGCTGTAAATACTACCTGTTTAACAGTGGATTGTAGATGTACTTCCAAAAATACATGTTCTCAAAAATTTGCAATGAATTGTATGGTCTCTTAGCATCAAATGTACATGTATGCGATCCACATAAACTACATGTATAGCAAAAGAGAAATAATACATCAGTACACCATTCAATAAATTGTATCATATCTTAGCATCAAATGTACATGTATGCGATCCACATAAACTACATGTATAGCATAGCAGAAATAATGCATTGGTATAATCACTTAAAATATTCCCCCATTCAACAATTTGAAAGTTGACAGTGATAAAGGATTCATATTGATACAAGGAAAGCAATTTTGTGTAGCAGTCGTAACTCCCAATATTTTATTATCCTCTTACAAAGTTTGTAAACAGAAATCATCTTGTTACAGCACAAATCTTAATTAGGTCACTAGGATGTCTGCTTAAAGTGATCCCCCCAAAAGTAATGTTTTAGACTTAGAAAATCAATGTCTGATTTGATCTCGATTGTTAGTGTGAAGTATCTGAATTTGGATACTATGGACATTTGAGTATCCATTTGATACTCTTGACTAGGGTCTGAAACCGTCTATAGATGCTTCCAAATTCAATCTTAAATACATGTATATCCATGATTGTGGAGAAATTTGACAAATAAAAACCCATTTCATTCACCTTTTACCATAAGCCAAACAACAAGGTTCAAGAGAAGTGGGTGAGCTCCAAGTAATTTTGGTTGAAATTGTACAAAGTTAATGGATCGCTTTAACCAAAAATAGATTTACATTTGGTATGCGAGCATTGAAAGCATACCATCTAGAAAATGAATGAAATTAATAATAGAGTGAAATTGACATTTTAGACTCGACTCTGATTGAAAATTGGATGGTATTTTCAGTGAACTTTTGTTTTATATACATGTAATAAAAAAAAATCAAATACAGAAATATTACTGTCATATACAACTCCCTTGATTTCATACTAGCGCATTAACACCACCAAAAAATACACTGTAAAATGTAAATAATCAGTATTCAATATGCAATAATCACTATTCATTGTTCTAAGAAATTATTATCTATTTTACTACTTTTTGACTATATGACTTTATGACTATCTTTGGTTCAAATTAGCAGTGGATAATGTTATTAATTCAACCATATTCTTTGTTGTCTTTATATAGTACCTCTTATACCAAACATTTGATTTGAACTGTTTTTGTTTTGTCCATCTTCTAATATTTTATCTTTGGTTTTGATAGGAAATGGACAATGCAATTAATACAATTTAGTTTTTTTCATTTTTTGTATTCATTATTTGATTATAACTGTTTTGTCTTCCTTTTTAATATGTTATCTTTGGTTTTGATTATAGAAAAGGACAGAGCAATTAATTCAAAAGCTTATCTTCTTTTCGCACATACAGAACTGGCTGGCAAGACGATATCAAATTTGGCAACATTTAGGATGCTGCTAAGCACATGCAGTTGATAATGCTGAATTTCTTTCAAAAGGAGTAATTCAATCAATGAACAAATAAATCATACGATGAGTTAAAGCATTTGAATTCAAACAAAGGAAACTGACTCTAAATATTTTAAATGATTGAAAATGAGCAAAGAAAAATAGGATTCGCTGGGAATCAAACCAGAGACCTCCGGATTGCTAGACCAGTGCTCAACCATCAAGCCACAAAGACCCTTGAACAGGGGGACATTCCCATGAAACCCTTTTCATTGCTCGAAAACATTTGATACGATGATAATACATGTACACGAATGCGTATGTATAATTTCTAACGTTATATTATTTTTTTGAATTATATTAATATTTAAATATTATTTAAACATATCATCCAAAAGAGTTGAATTTTCAAAGAAGTCAGTTTTGAAAAGGTGAATCTAAGATGTTGTTGACTGAGAAAGCCTCATAATCATATATTTATTATTTATATTTAAAACCTAAATAGGCTTGTGGTTTCATATTGAACATTCTCTTTCTAAATGTAGTATTCAGCCTGTGTTTCACATACAGTATGTCTGTATTACAAATCTCATTTCAAAATAGAAAATGAGTTTAACTTACATTATTTTGTCAAATATGCCGATTTATAAAAAGAAAAAATCTAATTAAGATTATATTATTTTATGAATTGTGCTAATTTACAACATGAGAAAATAAGTATATCATGTTTAATAACCGACTAACATGAATGTATGTGATAAAAAGAATCTAGAACACAATAACAATTACTGCACACAATAGTATAATCATTTGATTTTGCTTAAAACATACTACATACTCCTAAACTACACATAAATGTAAATATATACCAAGTATAATATTATGTTCTCAAAGTATGCACATTGCGCGATGCATTTCTAATAATTTTTAGAGTAACATTTTTTTTGCTACTTTTCTAAGTGTATAATACATACATGTATAATATATTATATCTACTTCTAAAATAACCGCTATATGAGCAAACGCTAATAAATAGACCATACATTTTTCGCTATGATAAACTTTCATAAGATTGTTGTTTTTCTAGCACCATATAAAGTAAAAAATGAGAAAAAAGGAAAATTCGTTAAATTCCCAGAATCTACATGACAAACATGCACACATAAAACATCTAATAACAATGAGCACTGATTTCATAATAAAAACACATTGTGAGACGTACAGTAATTACGTAAGAATACAAAATATGAGCGAAATTTGATTTTACTTGACTGTGACTGTCTACAATTACGCACTGTACTACGCTATGCCTTGTTAGTTACATGGAACACATATTTGTCGGTGATAAACACACATGTCTTGATAATCTACAACAGTTTTTCAGAATAATACAAAACCATGCACAGTATATGCGATCGGGTTGAGTAAATATGATGAGTAATTTATATCATTTCTTAGAATTGCCCCAAAGATGAACCCTAATTTCCGCATAGCATAAACAACTTACTTAATATGAGTATCTTGAGTAAATCATATCATTTCATAGAATTGCCCCAAAGATAAACCCTAATTTCCGCATAGCATAAACAACTTATTTAATATGAGTATCTTGAGTAAATTATATCATTTCATAGAATTGCCCCAAAGATTAACCATAGTTTCCACATAGCATATAAAAACAACTTACATATTTCCATTAATAGTAGACGCGTGGTGCCATCTTGCGGACACCTTGCCCATGGTAACAAATACACACTGGCTCCGTGGTATGCAAAGCATACAAACTAGCCTCATTCAAAATGGCGATTGCGTGACAATCTTTAATCTACGTTTAATATCTTCAAATACTTTATTAGCCTACAAAGGCCCTACAAGATTATGTCCTTGTTAATTTTTGTAATGGTAAAGTACATCATATGTCGACACACAGTAATTATATATATACATGTATTATATGCATATGGGAGCCAATTGCACAAAACTTTGTGCGACACACTGTATATTGGTCCTACAATGTAACTCGAGTAGTATAGTAAGGGATGCCAGCGGGCTCAGTTTAACGCAAAAGCCGGAAAACAGAGTTGTGATACCTGGCACCTGTTTGAGCAAACCCAAGTTGCGATCAATCATTGCTTTGCGATTGAATGCAACTTTGCAATTAAACACAACTGTTGATTGCATATTAAAGGAGAAGTTGCGTTTGATGTCGTATGCAACTTTGCGCTAGCTAATGGACTCGAGGCAGCTTCAGTTTGAACTCAAATGCAACTTCTATGCCATGGATTTTGTTTAAACGCAAAGTTGCGTTTGATTTTTGTGGAGTTGCGTTTATTTGCGACTCATTATGCAACACACCCCTTGGCCCCGTTTAAACAAAACTTTCCCAATTTGATAAAATGTCAAATGATTGCAACTAATACATTAATTGCCAATCAGCATGGAGCGAGCATTATAGCTGTTGCCATATGATAGTAGTTACAATTAATATTGGACATTTGCCAGAACTGGCAAAGTTTTTTCTGAAACAGGACCCAGATTTTGTTTCTGGAAAATTACTAAAAAATGAGCTCGAAATTCTAGGTAACAAGGGCCTGAATTCAGGATTATGCCTCAAATCTGGCATACCTCACCTGTAAAGTAAGTTTCAATAATCAAATATGCAGACAATGTGCATGCACCACGATAAAAAGCTAGAAGACTTGAATATGACTGGCGAGTTGGTTGCAAAGAATTATTCACATCTAAAAGAGTTGTTATTATTATAACATGATCAACATACATTTATATATCAATTGTTACACCCACATAATGGGACCCATCGACCCACAAAACCCTCACAAAGAGGCAATATTTCAATTTTCTGATCAACTCCTTGAGTGCCAAGCTCGGATTTTTGCGAGTTTACAATACACACAAATGACAGAGAGCATTCAAATCCCTGGCACTTTAAGAGTTTTAAGAGGTTAATCTGACATCTCCAAAATCTCTTCTCTTTTTTTGGTGATATACCGTATTATATAACTTTGGTGATATATAACTTGTTATAGATAACAACATTATACAAAAATTGTCAGAAAATCCAAAAATGACACAGACCGTCGTGCAATGACAAAGTCAACTATTTTCTCACATTTTCTAAGCTTTACACTTGATATTAAAGAGTCGTACAGAGCCTAGCTTTCAATCCTAGCAGGATCTTTGTCAGGGCACAAAATGACCTTTACATTTGGTGACTTTATAAAAGGTTTTGTCGCAACAGGTCTCAGATACTGGTATATAAATGTACTCAAATTCACAGGCACAATACCACCGATTAAAAACCCACATGTTATTCTGCTTGTAGCAGCAACGAAACGTTTGTTTTAACAAACTTCTTGAAGATACATAAAAAATCAACATAAATACAATTTACTGAACGGTATAATTGGCTGTAAAAATGCATTGTTGGTGTAAAAAAACGGGAGAAAAACGGCGATGAAGAAACACAATCCATCCATTTTCAATGAAGGAACTACACGTATTATTGCAAATATTTTTTTACACTCTGTGAGTTTGTAGCAGGCCAGATCGTTGATTTGCATAATAACAGTTTTTCTATTTCTAAAAAAAGTCACACATTCACGTTAAATCTAATCGTTCTCCTACCCTACACATTGCTGTAATACGGCAATAATATTGGACAATAAATATGTATAAAGCACTTCTCTCCCCCCTCTCTCTCTAACACTAACAAAGACTCCAATTCATTCACTAACTCATGAATATCACGGGGTAACAAAGTGTGTGACGTCACAGATAACCATTGCCATGGATACATAGTTATTAACAATGTCAGTGTGCGATGGGCTTGAGAGAATAATTAACCAGAGCTTGAAATTTGGCTTCTGGTCAAATAATGTGTCGTACTGATGCATCTCTCATACCATCGACACAGTCTACTACATTCAGTGGAAATTATGATTTCATGTGAAAAATGTGCACATTTTTGTGGATATTTTGTATATATTTCCACTATATTGTCCTGTACTGTACATACAGAAAGTTGCATTATTAAATTCTTGTCATGCAATGCCAGTTTCACTTTACAATGTACAACCATAAATGAAGCAGAACACTTGTTAGTTGCATAACTATACACACAATGTATAAAAGAATGTATGACTCCCACCAATACAGGTTAATACAGGATGATATCGATATAGGTTCATTGTATTAATGTACATTGAAATATGTCCGCACAAAACATACTTTATATGCACACTTGCAGTTATATAATATATATCATATAAGTGTTTGTCACAATATACAGTATACGCTCAATGTAAATCTTGGATCAGAGTTGAACTTGGTTAGATTTTGTTTAAATGTCTGGATTTGTTTTAGTTGTGTTTAAATCGAGTATTCTTTTTTTCTTTTTAAACAGATGGCTTGGCTGATTATGTAATGGTTTGGTCATTTCTGTATCTCAACACTTTTAGACAAGTTTTTACTGTATCAAAATTTCACGACATTTTTTCATTTTCCTTAATATAAAGAGACACAAAACCAAAAAGTCTTGCCCACGTACATGTACATTATGGTTCAGTCCGCTCTGTACAAACAGGTCTAACTGAACATTTTTCATTTTTTTCAACACCCTCGAGAGGTTTTTTTTAATCTCATTACCCCTTTCCTACCAGAACCGGGTGGGTCCTGTATAAACTCTATAGGAATTGCAAATAATCTAGTAGGAAACGGTTATAATGAGGGAGTTGGAAATCATGAAAAAAGGGGCTATTTTCAGATCGATGGCTAAAGAGTGTGGCCGAACATTCTGATGTACTGCATCTGGAGTACAGTCAAACCTGTCTTAGTGGCCACCTGTCTACAGGCTATAGTGCTCAGCCAACCTGCCTATAGTGGCCATCAATTGTGATCCCCTGCAGGGAAAAACTGTATAACAGAACCTGTCTATAGAGCCTCTAAGAGGTCACCTGTCTACAGTGGCCACTTTTCTTGTTTCCCTTGGGTGGTCACTATAGACAGGTTTGACTGTATCTATCAGGGTTTTAAAAACTGTCAAACATTCATATTGATTTTCACAGAACATTTTTCATGATTTTCAGACGGATGGCTTTATGTCCTCTAGCAAGTGTGGCCGACCATTTGGATGCATCGCATTCAGCGCACTCATGGGGTTGAAGAACTGACCGTACAGAGAGCCGAGGTTGGGCTGACCCATTGGATTATGATTGCTTGGATTGAACTGACCCATGTGATTCAGCGGGTTGGCAGGGTTGAGGGGATTAAGGGGATTAAGAGGATTAATGTAATTAGGGTTCGGATGGGGGCTGAGAGTTGGATTTGGATTCAGATTGAGATGCGGATTGGGATTTGGATTAGGGTGAGGACTGAGATTGGGATTAGGGTGGTGATTTGAATTGAGATTAGGAGGGGAGGCGTTTCCCCACCTGTTGGGATTAGCATTAGGCGGGGAGGAATTGTCCCACCTACTTGCACTGGGATTAGGGTTGGGATTGGGAGGAGGGGAGGAAATTCCCCACTTGCTTGGGGTATGGCTAGGATTGGGATTAGGGGGAGGGGAAGACATTCCCCACTTGCTAGGATTACCACTTGGAGGGGACGATACGCTTGGATGGTTGCTAGGATTCGGATTTGGAGGGGAGGAATCGGCCCACTTGTTCACACTCGGATTAGGATTAGCGATTGGATTTGGATTAGGAGGGGATGAAATTCCCCACTTGTTTGAATTCGGATCAGGGTTGGAACTGACGTTAGGATTAGGAGGGGAAGCGTTCTCCCACTTGCTTGGATTAGCATGAACATTTGGATTAGGGGATGACGAATTCTCCCACTTGTTACGATTAGCACCAGGATTAGGTGGCGATGAATTTTCCCACTTGGTGGGATTAGGATTCGGAGGGGACGAACTCTCCCACTTGTTGGGCGGCGGCTCGGTGCCCGTGTTCCCGAAGTAGTCGAGGCAGGCGTTCATGATCACCATCTTCTCGTCCACCTCCTCCTTCTTGCCGTGCTCCTTCCACCAGTCGATCCCGTGCGTGTTCTTCATGTGCGTCTTCAGACTCACGTTGTGCGTAAACGACGCGGAGCAGAGCTGGCAGCGGAACGGCTTGTCGCCGGAGTGCTGGCGCATGTGCGCGTTCATGTTGGACTTCTGCCCGAAGCGGCGCTTGCAGATGGGGCAGGAGTGCGGCTTGGTGTGTGCCAGCTTGTGCTTCTCCAGATCCTTGGTGGTCTTGAAGGCCTTCCCGCAGAGGTCGCACACGCACGCCCGCTCGACGAGGTGCCGCTTGGAGTGCTGGTTGAGCCCCGTCTGGAAGTAGAAGTCCGCCCCGCACTCCTTGCAGATAAACTCCTTCTTCCCGGACGCGATGACCTTGTGCCGCTTCTCGTGCGCGACCAGACTCTCCTTGTTCCGCAGGACGTGCCCGCAGATACTGCAGAGGTGCTCCTCGGACTCTGTGTGGACACGCCGTACGTGCGCCTTCAGGTCCATGAAGAGGTGCTTGCAGTACGGGCACTGGTCGAAGCGAACCATGCGCTTCTCGCGATCAGGCGTCAGAGCGAGTTGCATTTGGATCCCACCGCTGCCACCAGAACCCTCTGCACCCTCGGCGGCTTCTATTGCATCCTTGGGGATGTGTGATTGCATGTGCCTGTTCAGACGGAATCCGCACCTGCAATTAAAAAAATTAGATTTTCTCCATTACGGAAAGCTTTTTTTACGATATGACTGCCATCATAATCTTCTACGGCATTGTTGGCAACTTCTGAACAACCTTGGGGATGTGGCTTCTGAACATACTTGGGCTTGTGCCTGTTCAGACAGAATCTGCACCTGCAATGAATACAAATAAAATAGTCTCCTTTATGGATTATGGAAAGCTTCTTTTACGATATGACTGCCATCATAACCTTCTACGGCATTGTTGGCAACTTCTGAACAACCTTGGAGATGTGGCTTCTGAACATACTTGGGCTTGTGCCTGTTCAGACCGATTCAGCACCTGCAATGAATAAAATTAGATTTCCTCCATCATGGATTACAGAAAGCTTTTTTTACGATATGACTGCCATCAGAACCATCTACACCATTGTTAGCAGCTTCTAGTATATCCTTGGAGATGTGTGTCTGCATGTGCCTGTTGAGATGAAATCCACACCTGCAATTTCCAGTGGAAAATCATAAATTACATTTTAAAGAGTCATGCATTATGTAAAGCTTATTTTCAAATATGACTATTTAAACTGGTAAACTTAATACTATTAGAAAACAATTTATTCATTAGGACTCTTTCAGAGTCTTGTGGGCTTTATGGAACTATAGCTACAGTGTTTCACGAGGTTGTCCTGTAATATACTCCCGTCTTTATTAGTAACCGCTTTCAGTACCAGACATGGACGATGATGGCTAGTCAGGTGTGTAATGCGTATTTTGGCGCGCTAAATTGACAAAGACGTAGGTATGCTTGTCAACACGGTGAGCGCCGGGCCGCAGCATGGCCACATGTGCAAGCATATATGGCGATTCAGCCCTTATCATCGTACGAAGGGACGGACATTATATTCAGGGCTCGACACTAGCATTTGCCCTATTGCCCGGGGCAAGTAAAAATTTAAGTCGGTCAAGTAAAATTTAATAAATGGTCTAGTCTGGTTGCCCAATCAGGCAAGTAACATTTCTGTTCAACTATGAGAGTAAAATGTTATTTCTATTTCTCCAGAAACAAGAGAGACATTTGACAAACAAATTGAGCTACGTAGCAGAATTATGGGCAAGTCAATTTTCTGTTCGGGCAAGTAAATTTGAAAATCCCTGATTTGGGTTGCCCGAATGGGCAAGTAAAAAGAAAAAGGAGGCTTGTTATATTGGCCAAGCACTGTCCTATTAGCAAGAAACAGAACATCAGCTTGAAGTACGCAAAAGAGCAGATCGAGTTTCTCGCTCGAGTGACCATTCTGTTCTGTTACTGTCGCAAACTGAAAGCTCCCTTTTTTCTCTATTTGAGCAAGTAAAATGTGGAAATTCATAGATTCTACTTGTCCGAAAGGTCAAGTAGAAAATAAAAGCTAAGGCTTGCTTGTAACTGACCCTGACTTGAATTCCTTGCCGCAGAGTTAAACAAAAGGAAATGTTGAAGTCCTTCCCGTGCCAATTTTGGTACATGAGGCGGCACCTATCTCCGATTCATTAGCCCTAGGCCACACGTCTACTAAATGTAGCGAAAGTTACAGAAGGGGGCTAGTCCTCTAGTAACTCACATAATTAACTTTCCCTTCTCTTTTCTTTAAATGCTGAGCGCCTGGCTAGAAAGTAGAAGGTACCATTTTAAAAGTCTTTGGTATGACCCGGTCTGGGTTCGAACCCTGGACCTCCCGTGCATGAGGCGGACACTCTAACCGCTAAGCCACCATGCTCGATTAAACCACCATGCCGCAGAGGGAACATCCAAAATTCTTCCTGGACACACCCCCACCTGTACTATTCTTCCCTTTTCAACAAGTAACATTTGAAAATTCATGATTTTACTTGACTGGACAGGGATCTAGTAACATTGTCCAAATCCACATAACTTACTGAGAACTCTTGTTGTTCTCTCATACCTTGGTTGTATTTGTATTACCAACAGAAGCATGGAACAGGTTTAGGTTTCCCGAATCTTCCTTTCGTTAAAAAGATATTTACGATTGAAATTTTCTAATTTTAATCATCCACTGGAAAGTTACAACTGTGTACAAAGTCAGTGCAATAAGCGAGGGAATATCACTTTGCATTTTTGCTCATTACTTGGTCATACAACATTAATTTACCATGAACTTTTCACACATCGCTCAGTTAACATATCAGATCACAGAAATACACATTTTATCAACCATTCGCCAGTTTTTTGCAAATGTGAACAAAGTTACTAGATCCCTTTGAATAAAAAATAAATAAAAAGTTATTCATGACTGACCCTGACCTGAATTCCTTGCCGCAGAAGGGGCATCCAAAGTCCTTCCCGGACACGCCACCGCCTGTCCTCTTCTTCTCGCTCGAATCTTCACTAACGGCCATCTTGCTCCTCTCTTCAGCGGTCATCTCCTTGTCACCATTCCTGTTACTGAAGGACATAAGAAATAATAATAATAATAATAATAATATATTGCATTCATATAGCGCTTAATACCTGGGGTTTCTAAGCGCAAATATTATTACCCATGGTCATCAGGTACAGTTCAAACTCACACAACGATATTGCATACTTTCTCAACTC
The DNA here is from genome assembly GCA_037951105.1 of Echinarachnius parma. Taxonomy (NCBI): domain Eukaryota; kingdom Metazoa; phylum Echinodermata; class Echinoidea; order Clypeasteroida; family Echinarachniidae; genus Echinarachnius; species Echinarachnius parma. The sequence continues at coordinate 18,333 of JBAMJV010007152.1, forward strand.
CCCGGGGAGCATACTAGCCAATTGACACCCTACCATGGTACCCATTTATACACCTAGGTAGAGAGCAGCAATTGTGGATTAATTGTATTGCTGAAGGACAAGCTGAGTTCGAACTTGGGATCTCATGATCGGAAAGCGCACGCTCTACCAAACTTGCCACACCTTGTCCATAAGAGAACAGGATTCATACATTTACTTTCACGTCAAATTCCATGCCTTTACATGACCATTTTACAGCAAGAATTCCATGATTTTTCACCACGGTTGTGTTTCAAGACTTCTTTCAATACTTTGTGTACCAAAATAAGTTCAGAAAATTTGATTTGTATTTCAGTAATGAAGAAATGCAGATAAAATTAAAATGCCATGACTTTCCAGGACCTATGAGATAATTTTACAAATTTCCCCGACTTTCCTGGGAGGCTTGGAAAACAAAAACGTCAAATTGTAATGACTTTCCAGGCCATGGAGAACCATGGAGAAGACACAATTTTCATCCGGTGAGAAAAAGTAGTGCGCTAGTTGTGGTGACAATTTGATAGCGCTTTATTACAGGTACATACTTGCCAACATTTGAGAGTCAGAAAACTGAACGCACATTGGAAGGGGGTCCAGGGACCCGCCATAGCGTAGGGCCCCTAGTGGCGGTGCAGGGGATAACACCCATGGTGGGGGTTTAGGGGGCAAAACCCCTGAAGCTTCGAAGTTTCTGCATGTTGTGAAACCCCATGATGCTTTTATTTTATGGGTTAATTTAAAGTGTAATAATTATACAAATTATACATTTATAGAAAAGAAAAGAAAAGAAAAAGGCTATAAAAACTTCAAAAACGTTACAGTTACGTTAAAAACGGAACGGTTGGCAAGTATGCAGTTAAGTCTCAAAGTGCTCCAAGCATTATTACCTTGGTAGCTTTCGCCGAGCAGCCTTATTCAAGCGCTCATGCATTTCAAGTTGGATGAGTGCTAGGGCAGTCCGGCAAATGCAATCCAGTGACCCGGGTGACAATGGCCACTGGAAATTTAATTTTGCCACTTGAACTTCTTGTATTGGCCTTCCACGAATTAGAATCTACACAACACAAATATGTGACTGGAATACTGGATATCGGTAATTTGTGTTTTTAAGAAATGGGCATTTTAAGTTCATACTTAATGAATGTTAAAGTAAAATTTAAACAATCATATCTTTGTCAAATATTGTCCAATGTTTTAGAAGAAGGCAATCAAATAAAAGCTTGTAATGAGGCCTTTCTCATGGCTTGGAAATCCAAATATTGATTTTTACTGACAAATGTAGAGTTTTTCTATTATAACCAGTCACATATTTGGTGGAAATTTAATTTTGACTGGTACCTGAAGGCCTGAAAGGAAAGTTTATGGGAGAGCCTTTCCCTTGCACATGATTTATCAGTAAACTTGACTAACCTGATGAGTTTGACTGTCTTGGGCATCTGAGGTTTCCTCTTCCGCCGCTCTGCTGCTGGTTTCCTTGGTCTCCTCTGTGAGAAACAAAATGGTAATCAAAATATTATCCAAATATATAGAAGAAAAAAAACAGTTCAAACACGAAAGACAAAGAATTTTTCACAAGTTCTGCGACCTCGTGTGGGATTTTTCCACACGCAAAACATGGCGCTAATGAAATTGACATCACGTGACCTACGTGCGTGCTAGCGGGGCTCTCTTGTTAACATGATATCTCACAAAATTACGTAGGTAATAAAATAAAATATTTATATATTTGTTTTTGTTGTAGATTGCATTTTGGGAGAAATTGTAAAGTGCATCAAACAGTTTATGCACTACATGTACATGTATATATTAAAGGGATGGTTCGGACGATTTCAAAATAAATGTACCAGAATCTAAAAAAATTACTCATTGGTAATATATTTTTATCCAAAAAATATCCCATCAGGATGATTTATACTGTTTTGTGTCTGCAATTTTTGATATTCATCGTCTATTTTCTGTACGCTTGCAATTTTTATCACGTGGTCGCGTGACTCGCCAGCCTCACTTTGCTTTGTATTGGCAGCAAAGTGAGGCATTGACGTCACGAATATTGCATGTTGGGATAGATCCTACTGGCGGCAGATTCGATCAAGAACTGTTAGCGTATTTAGTCCAAAAGTGATTGTGAATGATCCAGTTGGTCTTTTTTCGTCGGGACAAAGGCAATATGTTGAAAAAATATTGTTTCTTTGATTGGTAAATGCTGAAAATCGTCCGAACCCCTCCTTTAAGAGCTAATTATTAGCATTATTTCATGAAAAATTAGCAAAGAAAATAGGGTTTCCCCGGGACTCCAACCCGAGACCTCCGGATTGCTAGACCTATTTTAATTTATGTATTAGGTAATAGGTATAATATAATACCTCTGGTCAGTTTCCTTATGTTTAAAATGATTTGATATTTAGTTAGTCTTTGAAATGAGTGCACCATTTTTAAAATAGCAAATTTGAGCTTTATTTTTACATCCTCAACATAATGTACATACCACTATTAAAGAAGTTAACAAAAACATGTTATCTAGCTACATTTACTTCAATATAATGAATGAATATAATGAAGCGATGTACTAGCATTTAAAAAAAATAATTCTAGGAGATTGTTCCATAAAAGGGGTTTGACATGAAACAAACACTTTCTAAAGGATTACATTATACGATTCATGTATAGTTAGCAAACCTTTAAAATTGTTGACAATTTTTGTAGGAAAGAAAGATAGAATAAGACCCAAGTACCTACCTTCTTTGCTGGGCCTGGCTCAAGAGATCGATCTTTCCTGGGCCTTCCAACCTAAAGGGAAACAAAGGAAAAACATTGTTACCAGGGCCGAAGTCGAGACAAAAGTCCCCAACGAAATAGCATGTTCCCATTTGTTTTTACATTGTGACTCGGCTCCGAGTCCAAGTCACGAGACCATCAAAAGCAGTTTAGAGTCACAACTCGACTACAGCACTGACTGTTACATGGTTATGGTCAAAATAAAAATATAGTATATCCCAAACATGGTGTTGCCAGCTCAAAATATTGATAAATATATATTGCAGAAAATATCATTGTCAAGTTTACCTGAGAAGATTAGAACTAGAAGATCTATTACTATTTATAAGGGTATTAAAGGGCAATGAAACCCAAGCAAAATGTTGCTTTCATAGTCTTGAAGAGATTAAGAAGAATAATCTCTGAAAGTTAGAGCATAATCGGGTAAGAAACAAGAAAACTACAGCTCTTTGAAGATGTCCATTTAATCCTATGGGGAACTCAAATTGGCAACGCACTCTGATAAGTGTGTGGACAACTCCCTCCTATATGTTTTGTACACAAATGTTCCCATTTTTAAAATTTTCTTCATAGTCACATTTTTCCATTCCCCCAACTCATGATATGTTATGTATAAAAGCATTCTACAAAACATATGTTAAACTCGAACGAAGGGTAAACATGGGCAATTCCACCATAACGGAATTACATTCAGAGACGTTTTTTGCTCATTATTTCATTCCCTGCGCAATATTCTCATGACTTAAGTAAATTTTGATACTTATATAAGTTGCACGGGTAACCAGGCTACAATATGATAGGGAAATGGTTTTATATCTTCCATGTGTTGTTGCACACTAGACCAATATGTGTTACCGTAACGGAATTACCGGAGAATGGAGTTTTTTTTTTGCTACAAGTTTGCGTTGAGTTTCTCTGAAATATAAGACACTTTGAAACTGATTTTATGTATTTTTTCTATCTTGATAATGTCAACTTCATTTTGGAACAAGTACGTGCATAAACAACACAATGATAAGTTCACAAATTCACTTTTTTGAAAAAAGACCACTGTAACGGAATTACACAAATTTGTAACGGAATTACATCTCTGAAAGTTACAAGGAAAACTCAATTATTTTGCACTCAACTTTTCTTACATGCTAATGCAAACATCAAGGCTATCTAGCACTTGAATATAAACCATAATTTGACATATCTGTAAAGCAATTTTTGAACTTGTTATGTGTAAAATAAATGAAAATATGGCCAAAATACAAATAAGAGTGAAATTTGAAAAAAATATTGCTAAAATCCAGCTTTATTTCGGTTTATTTTCAGCTTCATATTAGTAGGCAAGAAATTAAAAAGGATTGCATCAATTTAATGAAAGAAAAATCCTAGGAACTATGTCCACTAGTGTGTGTAACGGAATTACACAACTTAAGCAGTGAAATCAATTTTTCCACAAATCGCTACATGAACAACAAAGAATTCACATTTTAGCTTCAATACTTTTCAAAAATCAATAATTTGACAATAATAACCATATTTGAAGAAAAAAAAAGCAACATTTTAGAATTTTTCCTTTACTTCAAGAAAAATGGTTAAATTGTGAAAAAAAATGTACTACATTATGTGACATGCTAAATAACTGCACATAATCAATATCAAGCAACATTTAAACAATTACAAATCACAAACAGGTCAAATCATTCAACTTTCAATGCTATAAAGCCTCGTAAACTTCCTGAATATTGGAAATCTGTGTGAATGGAAATCCATTGTGAATGGGTAATTCCACTGTTACAGATGACAAATAAGTGATTTTTAGCTCTGTTTTCTTAATCATATTTAAAATTCCTTTCACTTTCACAGTTTTTAAAACTTTAATAACTGGCAGGGGTACTAGAGGTACAACAGAACCCAAGATTGTTACAAATCTATAACACAGCGTCCAGAGACCAAAATACAATCATAACGGAAAGGGGTCTTTCATTCAACACTAACTATGTAATGATTTTCTGCAAAAGCTACCACAAACAATTCTTCATTGGTAATAAAAACTTATCATTTAAGTTACAAACTTGAATTTGGTACATCTTTTTTTTCCAGAAATGATATATTTTAACCTCTGAAATTACCTTGAGACAAACGAATGTCACTGTAACGGAATTACGCCTGTGAAATCCACCCATGAAAATGCAATTTCTTGGTTACATTTTTCTGCTTTTCTGCTTATAGTCATTAGTAAAGAATGTGTATGCGTTGTTCATCCCAAGCTCTTACATAAGGACCAGAACAAATCCTGAAGTTATGTGTGTGCGTAACAGAATTACAAGAAAATCGAGATTTGTTATATAAACTCTTGTTATATTCTAAAATTATTCTTTAAAAAATTCATCCTAAATTGATCTTAATTTACTCTCAAATCAATTTGGAATGCGTGTTCATCCATTCCATGAAATACGTGTATAGATGTATATAGGATATAAACGTGTATGATCCTCAAACAAAAAGTTGGCATATAAAATATAAATATGGAATTGCCAAAAATGAAAGACACCTTTAGGAATTCCCATTTGAAAATGCAAATACTTTGTACATCATTCTTCTTTGATCTGCATACAGAAGCACACTGAACACTCAATGTATTCTGACTTTATGATAATGAATAAAACATGTGTATCTTAGCCTGTATTATGTTTAGTTTTGAATATCTTGAAGCCTATTCTGTATTTATGTTTAATTTTATATGCTTCAGTTTAATACAAATTTACATAATTAATGATGAGTTATGAGCCTTTAACTGATCAATGATATTCAAATCTACATACAATTACAAAATTATTAATATTAAATCTCCTTGAAAGTTGAAGGTATGATTTATATCTTAAAATACATGAATGTAAATTAATGTGAGAAAATAAATGTAGCACCAGTGTCATACTAATCACTGGATATTTAAAAAGAAATTGTATTGTTTTTGTTTTTCCCTTTCTAAAGTACAAACATGAATCTGCTGCATCTTCATAATTTCAGTCAAGTGGTTCTTGCTGGAAACTAATTTAATGATAGAACATTATCATCTCTATTATGTTCATGGAGAGATTAGAGAAATTATCTATCGTGTATCAATTTAGTTAAATCACCATTGATGCAATATGAAGCATGTGGGTACAATGAGTCACATAAAGTAACATTGTACAGTACTTGTATAATGACGTATTGTCTACATGGCTACAGTTCATGCTATTTAAAGGGTATTTCTACATTGAGAACAAGAATTTTTTTAATTTTCAGCAATATCATTCAATACCTTACAAACCATGTGCGTGTAATTCCGTTACGTAACGGAATTACTAATACCGTTACGCCAATTTTGGAAAAAGTAGTGACATTATTTCAGAAAATTATGTTGGAAGTTCTTAGGACTGTGGTGAAGGAAGAGAATTCACAATGACATGACTAAAGAACAAGTAATAAGATATTGAGAAAAACTTATTACGTTTTATCGTAACGGAATTACGATCAAATATGCATAGATTTCAAAAATTTCTCCAAAAAAAAATGCAATGAAGTTACTGCCCAGGCTTTACAATTTGTGATTGTTGCTACATTGTATGGAAAATATGAGAAAAAGAGCAGAAACAATCATTGAATTAAAAGATTCACTTCATTTTCATGAAATGAAGCTGATTTATGAATAAAAGGTCATAAATTTCTGTTCAATTCAAGCAGAAATATTTGCAAAACCAATAGAGCTTTACACAAATGGTTTTCAGTTTCCTAAAATTTAAGTTTTCCTCTATCGATAACAGTTTGATTTAGGGAAGATTGCTCAACTTTGAGATGTGGTGTTTTTGCCTTCTCTCATACGGAATTGCCCACATACATTTTGAGAAAATTGAACAAAACTTAAATTTTGTGTACAAAATGTATGGGGAGTTGTCCACAACTTTGCCAGAGTGCGTTGCCAATTTGAGTCACTTGAAGAAATACATGGCTCTTTTCAAAGAGCCATAATTTATTTCTTGACCGAGTGTGCTCAAATGTTCAGAGACTATTCATTATATTTAGTGTCTTATAGTGCAGACAACAATTTGTCTAGATTTCATTGTCCTTTAATGTAATGCTGTTATCCGATCCGGGAACGATCCGATTTCCCGGCGATAATCGCTTCCGAGCCGGTTCCGAGACGGATCCGAGAAATAAATTTTCTCGGTAGAAAATATCGGAAGATTTTGCCGACCCATTTTCTCCAGTAATAATTGAAAATATGTATGTTTGACAGTCCATTAAGTAGTGTAATTTAAATAAAGAATGGGGGAATCAATATTGTTTACTTTATGAGTGGTTATTTTGGAGAAATTCTTGGTTCATTAATTCGTTTCGCAGTCGAAAATTGAACAGGATGCGCAAAATTGCTAGTCATTTGAACGATATTGCCGACGGAAATGCACACAAAGTTAGGCCGACACTCTCGAGGAGACTTCAGATGTATATCTGTATGATCGAGCTGATCAGCCAGTGCATTCTAAAAGTGGCTCAAAATACGTATTTTGGTTATTTGCACCATGTTTAAATGTTTTGATATTCTACTTACATGATTGCATGGCGTTTAAAAGCTGAACAGAAAAAAACTGAGCCCCAAAGCAATGCAAACAACTACTAAAAAAATCGGTAAATAACAACTATACATGTACATAACAGATCGCGGATGAATCCATATCCGGCGTAAGAACAAAGACCCGTACACGAGCGAATATGCGTGAAACATGCCAGCAGGGCAGCGGCCCGAAAACTTGCTGCTACCGGTAACCGTAACTACTTCAACCTTCCCTCACGAACGTGCTTTGGAAATTTATTGATATATTCAGCGCAGTTTTTCATTGTTTTTGGGGTAATGTTTGTAATCTGTTCAGCTTTCAAATGCCATGTTATCATGTAAGTAGACTACCCAAATTGTGTTGATCACAAAAAGGCTAATTTATAGCCACTTTTTGAAGGCTCTCACCAAGAAGATCGTACAAATTTACATGTGATGTTTCCCCGTGACTGGCCGGCTGAGTTCTGTGAATGTGTGGCGCGATGCTGAACAAACGATCGATTTCTAGTCCCAATTCACTTCGGAAAAAATACTTTTCTTGCGAAACTTAGTTAATTCTGAATAGTCTGTAACTGTTTTTCTGTAAAGATTCTTATGTGCATGCCTCAAAGCGCCAACATTGTTAATATTATTGGTATATAAAACAAGAAAGATAAGTCTACAACGCTGCATTTTTTTCAGAGCAAATTGCAATATTATTTTTTTCCGAGATCCGATCCGATCCGAGAATCTCGTTAGCGATTTTGAATTCTACCGATCCGAGAACGATCCGGGATTTTTTCTTTACCTAACAGCATTACTTTAATGTTTGATGGTTTAAAGTAGTGATCCATTAACTTTGTCAAATTCCACCACAATGATGTTGAGCTTCGCATAAATTTCTCATGTACCTTGTTGCTTGGCTTACAACGTAACAGAACATCTCCCTAATTATAAAGATATTTATACATGATTTGTTCTAGGAATGCTTTTCGATTGGAGTAAAAATGGTGATTGGTGATAAAATGCAATATTAAATGATCACTTTTTTCAATAAGTAAGCAGTTTTATTTTTCTACAAAACTATCGCACATCATTTAAAAGAATCTAACAATGATATTGGTTTATGATTCAAGTCTCAGATTATCTCTTTTGCTAAAATCTTACAATGATAATGGATCTCTTTAACTTGAGGAAAATATATATTTCAATTTTTCTCAATTTAGATTGGTAAAGTGTGATCACATACATGTACTGGATTTCCTCACCTTTCTTTTGGGTTTATTCTCATCAATCTTGTGCTTCCTTGGGCGCCCTGGCTTGTTGACCGTCATAATCTCTCCGTCCATCATCACCATGTCCTCCATCACCACCCGCTGGAAGACTTTACCCCTCCTCTTTGAGGTTGGATGGGCGCAGGGAACGGCCGTTGGGATAGTCTCCGTGGTTACGGGGACGGCCGTCACTTTCCGTCGTCTGCCCCGCTTCTTCAGTGGCTGCTTGCCCATGATGTTCTTGAGCCGTATCTTTAAGGTGCCTTTCCGAGAGCTTTGCCTCGTTATGCGAGAACTCTTTGCCTGCTTTGGCCCGATCCATTTCCACATTGGCATTCGGACTGACTTAATGTCTAATGTGTGAATGGATTCATCGCTGTCTGGGCTCTTTGGTCTGGGGTTGGGCGTCTTTCGTTGACGACGTCTAGCGACAATTGTCGGTCTCTTTGGTGAGTTGGGTAACACATCAATGTTTTTATCACTGAATTGGTGATCACTGCCACGACGCTCATTTGATGAGGAAGCCGGTTTCTGCTTCATTTCGGGTGGCATGTAATCATCTTCATCGACATCCTCTTCCTTAATGGCAATTGCAGGAAGTATGGATGATATCGGATCAACCTTGGGGAAATTGATCGACAGAGCTGGGTCTGCTGAAGACGGGAAAGAAGGGGCTTTAGTGAATGTTTCCTCAGAACTGACCGAAGACAGATTCTTCAAGAGGTCATTTTCATGAGCCGTTGAAGAATCGTCACTCTCGCTTCCGCTCTCCTGCGAATAGGGGTCTTGAGGAAGCTTGGGGTCGTTCCTAATTGGGTGAAGCACCTTGGACGTCTCGTCTACTTCACATGGAGAGACTTGAGCTGGAATACTTTGCTGCTTTGGCTTCAGGTGACCCTGGAGGTGGTCGTCCGTTTCCGATTCTGAATCAGATTGCTCCGAGCTGCTGCTCTCCTCCGAAGCACTCCCATCGGTTTGCATCTTCTCCCGGTCTCGCCTTTCCATCGCCAAAATCATTTCCGCTACAGTGTCTCTGACGTTACCAAGGGGGCCTACACCTACACCAGGCACTGGCAGATTGCTATTGACACTTTCTGGAACCCTTGGAACAATTCTTTCCGGTGGAGCAAGTCTCTCCTGGGGCATGAGTCTTTCTGGAGCAACATGATTTGGTTGAATGATGTTGCTCATGCCTGGAGTACTGTCTGGGCTATGTTCTTCAGCATGTGGCAAGTCTGGCCTTTCAATATACTGCTCCTCCCTCCTGCTCTCTGTGATGTGAGTATCCAAATTTGGTTGCTCAACACCCTCATCAACTCCATCTAAATCCTCGTCGTTCCTCAATTCGTCACTTTGGTCAATGTCGGCAGTGTCTGTGGAGTTACGCCACCCCTCATGACCCATCCCCATCATCATCCCTACTCTAGAAGGACCGTAATCTGCGTGGTTTCTTAACGGAGTCCCTTCTCTAGCCCCGTGATCCACCATCCCTCCTCTCCCCAAGTAGAAATCCTGCATCCTTGAGTCACCCATGCCCCGGGCAGCCATATCCATCATCATCCCTCTCTGTTGCTGTAAGATTTCCTCTAGGGACCGTCCCTTCTCAATAGCTGCTGATGTAGGCGGTGGCGCCATGCCAAACATCATCGCCTGGTTCTGTCTCATCATCTCTGCCTGGTAGGAAGGAAACCTTTCGTCCGTGCTGACTCTGGGAGGTGGGGCCCCAAACAGCATCCTCCCTCCGGCTTGCAGGAAGTCTGGGTGGTAGCGCCCCTGGCCCATCTGGGTTGCAGCCACCATCATCAGGTTGCTGCTGCGCTGCTGAAGCACGTTCCCCTGGTGCATCTCCGCCATCATCTGCGCCACCGCCAGCTGCTTGTTCGCTGTGTCCTCTGCGTACCCCTCCTCCTCCTCTCTACTCCACCTCATGGGGTCCACAGACTGATGGGCATTCAGGGCTTCCCTTTGCTCATAGGGACGATGCATCACGTTCCTTAAGTCCTCCCGCTGTCCGACCACATCTTCCGCTGCCCTGTAACCCAGAGGGAAGCCCTGTGCGTGCATGCCAACACCGAACCCTCCATATGTCCTGCGAAGAAGACTTTCCTGACTCTCCTCATCGTGGTTACCATGGTAGGGCTGGTTATCTTGGGGGAGTTGTTGCCGAGAGCTGCCATCTCTCTGCTCCATGTTGGTCTGCATGCCCTCCTCTAGACCCAGGTGCTCGTCTGCTGCCCCCTGGAGACTGGCATCCGCAGGTCCTGCTTCCGTGTAATGTGACAAATGCCCTGCATTCACTTGCCCTGTTAAAAATGAACAGTTAGACAGAGAACAATTAACCGGTTGCTTATATATGGGAAACGGGTGGACTATGTGGAAAGTCAACAAGGATTTCAGAATTTCGAAGGGATAGGGTGAAGGCATTCTCTTCAATCAAAGACGTGCCTACCTCTTGGAATGCATGACTACATGCAAATAGTAAACTAAAAGAACCGTCGCATAGACTGAGCACGGGTTCTTTTAGTTGTACATGCCAAGTTGTGGGAAGGCGTTCGAAGAGAATGCCATGGGTGAAATTATGCAACTATTTTTCCACTTAATTTAAATTGTTTAACTCTTCATTTTTTTTGGTTTATGACACTTAATTATGGTACCGGAATTGTTGTTAAAGTGACCATAAAAAGTCATGCAAATGCCGCATTGGATTGGCTATGCTTTGCCTTTGTTTTTACTTAGCACAAACAGCACATTATCATTTGAGTATAATTAACGGTCAGAAATCAAGACAAGACCAAGTATTCATCTTGACTTTGAATTCATTTGTAATGTGTTTTGTACTTTTGATATAAATAATTAAATTTTTTTATTTTTTTATCAGTGCGGTTAGTCGTTACTTCCTTACAAAAGTCAACTATTTTCTGATCAAAAAGTCTCAAGTACCGTTACATGATAATTGATTAACAAAAATACAAGAACTTGTCCACCCTAAAAACGTTGCATACATGGGAACTCGGGTACTCGACCACTAGATCGACAAATCTATCGCTTTCATGGCCTTTTTGACATTATTATTGTTATTTTCACTGTCGGCATTCTAGCGATAGACGCGACCGATACGCGGTGCCTTAAGAGGCAAGAACACCGTAGCTCTACAGTAAAAGTTACTTACGGAAAATCATTTTTTTTTGCACATAAAACACAACATATTTAGTATTTTGAGCGACATTTGTAGCCCTATCAATACATTTAGGGCTGTTAATGTTATAATACTTTAACTCACCGATCTCGTGTGTCGCTATACATGTCATTCTATAATTACGGCGAATTGTGAGATTTGCCACAATTTTCCATCACTCTTCGTCGGTCTTTCGCCGTTCAAACTGCCGTTATCGTACACAGATGCAATAATTACGGTATCGCTAGCGTGCACACAAAAAAAAAAAAAAAAAAAACGACGCAAAATTAAAATGAGTTATTTGACTTGACAAACTGTTACCGCTACATTTTTAGCAAATAATTGTGGGCCAGTGATTCCAATAATTATTCGGTAGCGGTATACAGTTTGTCAAGTCAAATAACTCATTTTAATTTTGCGTCGTTTTTTTTTTTTTTTTTTTTGTGTGCACGCTAGCGATACCGTAATTATTGCATCTGTGTACGATAACGGCAGTTTGAACGGCGAAAGACCGACGAAGAGTGATGGAAAATTGTGGCAAATCTCACAATTCGCCGTAATTATAGAATGACATGTATAGCGACACACGAGATCGGTGAGTTAAAGTATTATAACAGCCCTAAATGTATTGATAGGGCTACAAATGTCGCTCAAAATACTAAATATGTTGTGTTTTATGTGCAAAAAAAAATTATTTTCCGTAAGTAACTTTTACTGTAGAGCTACGGTGTTCTTGCCTCTTAAGGCACCGCGTATCGGTCGCGTCTATCGCTAGAATGCCGACAGTGAAAATAACAATAATAATGTCAAAAAGGCCATGAAAGCGATAGATTTGTCGATCTACTCGACCACATGCATCAAGAATGCCATAGCAATTTGCATGCCACATCACCATCACACACAACACAGCCAGTGTATGCAGGCTCGATCTCACAACACAGATTGCATGCTCTGCAGTTTTACCGACCACAACACATGTTCAGTATGAATGGGACTATGGAATTCTAAGAATGCCTGGCGAGAACATCGCTATTAAACGCCTTTAATCTAGATAAATATAACACAAATTTACAAATCTGCCACTGCATGTATATCTTGAAGATTTGCTCACCTTTCCTGACCATTTGGTTAGTCCATTTGGTTCACCACAAGACAGTTTTGAAGGTCAGAACGTCGTCTTTTTATGTGGGAAAAGTGATCCCAAAAAATGGGCAGGGTTCATTTTTTGTTGACAAAAGATAAATTGGTGTTATGTCGTAGATGGCGCTATTTCAAAATGTTGCATCAGGTCTTAGTACAGTACGGGAGGCGCGCGTACACATTTTGCGAAAATGATCATATAATCATTTGTTTTCCTTTCAGGAATAAGAACAAACGATCAAACCAGGGGCGTAGACAACGGGGGGGATGAGGGGGATGCATCCCCCCCACCTCACAAGGTGGGGGGGATGACATGTATAATCATCCCCCCCAGGTTTTATGGAAGAATATTTTTTTTTTTTGTGTATCTATACGAGTGAAAAAGAAAACATTAGTTGTATGCATAGGCCTACCCGGGGGGGGGGGGGGGGGGGGGGGGGGGGGTTGGCGGTTCAACCCCCCCCCCCCTTTGACCCAAAAATGGCTGTAAGGGGGGGTTGAACCCCCCTTTTCACATTTTAGCTGGTCTCGAGACTACTTTTAAGCTTTCTTGACCGTCTAAAACCTGGTCTCGACCGACTAAAACGTGGTAACAACCGACTGAAACCCGATCTCGGTACTAAAAATGTTCAAAGATCTCCGGTATCGGGTTCGAAAATTGTGAAAGTATTTGGTCTCGAGTCTTTGCAACGGAAACCCCCCCCCCCCCCCCCCCCCCCCCCCACTGAGATAGTTGAATGAACCTGATCTCGGTCTTGACAATTTTGAAAGTACTTGGTCTCGGCTTCGAAAAAATTGTACGGACACCCCCCCCCCCCCCCCCCCCTACTGAGAGGGGTTTTCAACTTTGAAAGAACCTGGTCTTGGTCCTGAAAATTTTGAAAGTACTTGGTCTTGGCTTCGAAAAAATTGTATGGACACCCCCCCCCCCCCCCCCCCCCCCCCCCCCCCCCCCCCCCCCCCACTGAGAGGACTTCCAAGCAATTGCCTTGGTCTCAAAATATTTTGGCAGGTGGTCTCGGCCGCGAACAAATTAGTCTTGGTCCGGTGAACTGAACGGCAAATCATCCCCCCCAGGTGTAAGAACCTGTCTACGCCACTGGATCAAACTAAATTACTAAAATGTAATTCAGAGATTCAGTATTGATTTTTAGCTCATCCGGCCCGAAGGGCATGATGAGCTTATGCCATGCCGTGGCGTCCGGCGTCCGTCCGTCCGTCCGTCCGTCCACAGTTTTCAAAATGCTTCTTCTTCGTTATTTTTCAACCGATTTTGATTATGATTGTTTCATAAGATAGGGCTAGGAGGGGGATTTAAAACTTCTACACAGAATCGTGAAATTCATTATCTATGGTAATTTATGCAAATTTATTCGAAATCACAAAAAATGCTTCTTCTCCTTCATTTCTCGACCGATTTTGATTTGGTCTGCTTTATCTGGTAGAGCTAACTTTGGTACACTAAACATCTACACAGAATTTTGAAATTTTTCTCCATTCATCAATTATGGTAATTTTTAATTTTTTTATTTATTTTAATTTTTTGTATTTATTTTTTTTAATTTTATTTTTTTATTTTTTTTATTTTTGTTTTTATTTTTTTTATTTTTTTTTTTTTATTGCTTTTTAAAAATGTATTTATTTTTTTATTTATTTTTTTTTTCCCATGTCCCTTCCGGGGCGTCAAATTTATATTTTTTTCACTCTAATTTTTTATTTTTTATTTTTATGTCCCTTCCAGGGCATCAAATTTTTATTTTTTGACCAGTTGAAAAGTGTACCACATGAAATTTGCGATATATATGTTGCGAGATGGCGGATGAGCGCTACGTCATTGACGTTCTGGTTAATACTTTTAAAGAGTTTTATTTATCCAGGTCAGCCTCTTCAGTGCTCTGTTCTTCCAGAGGGACTACACGCCTGCAAGTAGTCTAGCAGGCTTGTGTGCACTCTCTCCACTCCCTGGAGAGCATTCCAGCAGGTGCTTCTTTACTGTGCACTCATGCTTTACATACCCTCATTGATTTGGACAATAAAATCAAATGAATCATGTAAACCAACCAATCCAAGTACCCCTATTTTGCAAGCCAAATTTCAAAAGTTGCGAGGTTATTGTCTTATATGAAAGAAAATGTCATTTAATAGCATGCCTGAAAAAATTAGGGCTTGAAATCTCTTTTTCGTGGAGTTATAGACCTAAATCTAATAAACCATCGTCCAATGGTTAATTGTGCAGTATACGTGTATTCACCCGTCGAGAAAGTTCGCTCACGGATTCCAAGGAGTGTCACAGCGCTATGCGTAACCCCTACTAGTACTATGTGACCCGCGCATAAGCGATTACCATGATTACTAAGCAAAATAACCAAACCTCGCTTAAACTGGCTACATGTAATTATTATATTCTTCATTTTTTAGATCTTTTTTCCGTGACATACCTTTACAAATGTCGGCTTCACGATACCTTTACAAGAATAAGTACAATATTCCTCCTACCATCCACCCTCTCCTCGCAATACATACAGTCCTTTCTAGGACTATCAACAGTCCTTTCTAGGACTACCAACTGTCCTTTTTAGGACTCTCCTAGAAAGAATACCAACAGTCCTTTTCAGGACTATCCCAACAGTCCTTTCTAGGACTAACAACAGTCCTTTCTAGGACTACCAATTGTCCTTTTTAGGACTCTCCTAGAAAGAATACCAACAGTCTTTTTCAGGACTATCCCAAGAGTCCTTTATAGGACTACCAACAGTCCTTTCTAGGACTATCAACAGTCCTTTCTAGGACTACCAACAGTTCTTTTTAGAACTCTCCTAGAAAGAATACCAACAGTTCTTTTCAGAACTACACCAACAGTCCTTTCTAGGACTACCATAGTCCTTTTCAGGGCTTACCAATCCACCCATCTCACATGGTGTACCCGTAAACCACACGTATTATATACACCACCATGGAAACCGATACTTACAAGCAACATTTAAGTACAATATTGTTGTAATATTATGCTAAATCAGTTAAACTCCTTTATTGACCGATATATATTAGTTTGATGGAGGGACGCATTCGTTTTTCATTCGTATAGAATCCAAATTACAGGGCTGTTCGATCTGATTTTGTGTGTGTGTGTTACATTCATCCACATCCGTCAACTGGAAACTGTTCAGACGATTTGTATAACTTAGGGACTGTCCCTTTCATACGTATTTCTTTTCTTTTCTAAAATGTTCCCCTTATGATGGTTTGTATTATTGTGGGTTTTTTTTAGCTACGCCACTGACCAAATCTATCAATCAATCCCCATCACTTTAAAGGGGTAGTTTAGTTTTGGTAAGGCTGAAATTTAGTAGCCAAAACCTGCACAGTAACATATAAACTAATAGTTATAACCCCACCATGCTTGAAAGGTATACAAAATTACAAAGACTACCGGTAACGGTAAGTAAAAAGCCTGTTATCATTCAAAAAGAGCCATTAAAACACAAGAGGGCGCTTTTTAAATAGGCATTGGTTTCAATCATTTTTCATACAAAATTATGCATGTGATGTTATATTGATATAATGATTAAATAGAGAGATAATCAAGAACTATATAATTTTAAAAAAATGAAAATTTTTGAAAAAGTGCAAGCATTTTTTTTATTTTTTTCAAAAAAATCATCTAATTATTTGGGCCCCAAATAATTATAAGATCAGATATATTTATTGATATTTCAGCCGTTTCTGGGTCGATTTTGACCAAATAAAGTTTATTCTGCCATTAAAATTGCATGTTCTCTCAAATTCGACACTCAGTTTTTCATTACCTCACAAAAAAATTGTGATGTGCAGCACCCTCTGTACCAAAACTAAACTACCCCTTTAAAAACATCATTATTCTTGTTACATCATACACCATCACGTTTTCCCATTGAACTAGTAGTAATAGTTTTCTTTGCCGCCTTATTCATACACTGACATAATTATATAATTCATTTTTTAGAGAAGTTGGAGATCTCCATTCAATAATCGTTCAACTTAAAGTGATACCTGCAGTGTCAGATATTGCACAAAATGACAATTGAGACTTCAATCCTATATCAATATCATTGTAAAATACAATTGAAAGATTTGTGAAAGTTTGAAAGAAAACGAACACTGTTTACCTAGTGAAAAAAACGAATATTGAGTTCATATTTTATCACCGAATACTGATGGTCGCATGCCATACATTTGTCGCAGTAATGAATGATCCGTTTGAGATATTCGCACCCGTGTATGTTTACACACGTAGTACAGAATTCATGGAATTTGCACTCGCTCGGCTCAAAATTCAATCTCCGGAATGTTCTCACGCGTGCTGCATGCGGACGTTCTCAGCTAGGACAATTGTACTTTTTATCAAAAGCGTTGATGAACGCTTTTGAAATAATGATTTTCAATGATAATTATCTTCATACCAAAGGGACATTTGATAAAATCTAACCCTATTTTATTCTTCTCTTACCATAAGCTAAATAACACGGAAGAAGAGAAACGAGGAAGCTCCAAGTATTTTTCGTGGAGTTAGACACTTTACAGGCATCACTTTAAGTTCATAGCACGTGTAATGTCCGCCAACGTGTATCCAATGGTATTGTCGTTTTATTTTGTATCATCAGGGCAGTTAATAGGTGGTTTATATTAAGAGCTTAGTTCCAAAACCTAATTGCACCTTCCATAAAAGTACAAACGGAGCTTATTAATGTACTAGTCTAGGCTGATATATGTACTCAACTTTTATCTGCTATAGAAATCAAAATTTTAGGACAAGTTACTCATTCAAAATCAAAATTATATATAGACGTTCCATTTTTTCATATTCCTTTAATTATATAGGCACGTGAACAAACATGATTTTCTCCCACCAAAGTTTTAAAAAGTGGATTTAGCGACTTTTTATATAATAAGTTCTTCATTATAAAGGCATAATTATATAAACAAGGAGGAATATATTGGGCTCTATCACAGCCTCCAATAATTATGGGGGTGTTTCTCAAAGATCCTAAGTTAAAAGTTATGGTAAGCCATTTGTGGCCTTGGAATTAAATATATTCAAAAGCAAAAATGCAAGTATTTTATACTATTCATGAATTTTACATTGATAAAAGACAATTATTTGAATGCCCTTTAACGGTACTTTTACTAACTAACGGCCAAGTCGGCCAACTAAGTTGTCCAACTTAGAGTTATGATCTTTGCAAACACTTCCTTGATGCAAAAAAAGTTAAACTTAAAGGGATAGTTGCGTTTTGGTATAGAGGGCGCTATATAATCTATATGGCATAGGGCAAAAGCATCTATAATGTATTTCACTAGACCGAAATATCAGTCTCTATTCAGTCCGCCGGTCAGTGTTCCAAGTTACAGGGCTCGGCACTAAGAGTAGGCTACTTGCCCTGATGCCCGGGGCGAACAAATTGATGTCGGGCACTCGGGCAAGTAACATTTCATAAAATGGTCGAAGTTTGGTTGCCCGATCGGGGAGCTATAACATTTCTGTGGCTACGAGAGAAACAAAAATGAAAATTTTTCTTGCGGGCATTCTATCTCATCTCAACAAGAGCGAAATTTGCAGAGCAAGCTAACTAGCAAAATTATTATTATTTTATTTTTTATATATTTTCATTATTATTATTTTATTTATTTTTTTTTTTTTGGGGGGGGGGCAAGTAACACAAACAGTTGGTCTTACAGTTTCATGGGGTGATATTATAGTATGAAGTCGGATTTATGAAAGAAAATCCCAATATGTAGAGTCAGTTAGTTCTGAATCTAACTATTTCAATAGTTATTGCCACCCTAATAGACCGAAAAATCAGTCTCTAGTATTCCGAGGGTTTGGTCCACTGAGACTGTGTCTTGTTTCATTATAAAAAATTACACTATATTGATGGAGGTGGATAGTATGACGTCATAATATTAAAGGACCCTCCATAACGAAGTGGATTTTACTGTCTATTCACACTTGCCAGAAACCCAGATAGGCCATACAAAAGTGTATTCAGAAGTATACGGTCATGCGTCATGAACTCGCCTCCAAATAGGGTAGGGTGGCACCGTTACATTTTTAAATTTGTTTTTGCTACCATTTTCTGTATTATTTTCAAAACTAGAAAACCTCCCTGAACAAATTTGGTATCATTTTAAAGAGCTATGAGAGTGCTACGCAAAGTTTTAAATGTATACCACCTTCCAAAGTGGAGATACAGCTATTTGAAGGTTGGAGCCAGAGGGTAACCCGCAGGAAGCGGCGCCCCTGTAAAACAATCTATGGGAAAATGCCTTTCAAAGTGCAATTTTTCCTAAAAGTAAAACGTTAATCACTTTGTAAAAACTAAATCTATGTATATAGCTACAAATTTAATGTAGCATGTAACAGTAACGCAAAAGGAGGCGACCTCATGACACATGACCATATGTGAGAGTTCTTCATTTTCACTTCATAGTTTGGTGAAATAAAAATATATAATATTATACCGTATATGGAGTGGGGGGGGGGGGTGGGCACATGAATATGCTGTTTACTTTTAGACTGATTCCCCCTTTGTGTTTTTTAGGGGCACGTGACAAAAACAGGTATAGGCTACATGGCCCCCACAATATTGCATGGAGCATGCGGTGTCCGTGCCCCCCATGGGCCCCCATGCCCCCCCCCCCCCCTTTTTTTTTTAAGACTACATGTATGTTATGTAACTGCATGTGCATACAAACAACAGCTGAGCCTGGCTTGTCGAGTTTAAGTCATATCCGGCAGGTCTTTAACAAAGATTACAAGCCCCAAAACATTTCCTTGATACCATGCCACTCATTACACATATTACACATAGAACAACAACAACAACAACATTGGACACGCCCACTTTTTCTATCACATGGCATCACTGAGTGCATGGAATATAGTAGACATACCCATGTAATTTACGCTGATACTTGATATGCATTATATTAACTGATGCGCGCTTCTAATTAGGTGCATCGTGATTATTGGGCATGTTAGATATATTCCTGCATAAGGATGATATGTTTGCCAGTCTGTCGGCGCGGGTACGGTGCAAGTGCGCGCGCTAGCTACAGCCAGATGCATTAGCGGTACGTACGTACGGCCGGGTAGCTAGGTACCGGTAGCTAGCCGACGAATTACGACTACGTCTACGAGTCGCGAGATCGAGAGGGAAAACGTTGGAAAGAGATGCCCGTCGTCTCTAGTCTTGATGGTGCTATAGAAACGACCCCGAGTTCACTAATGCCACTACTGCAACAAACAGTTCAGGCTCCGGTTAAAGACAAAGCCAGGTAATTATTCAAAATACGAGGCCGAGGATTTGGGCGTAACTGATGGTGATCGATCGGCGCTAGTTCACTAATGTACCCGCACTCCGGTGTGGGCACCAGCACCACCACTTATACCGTTTGTGCTTAGCATACAGAATCACATTGACGTAGTGCATTATGTTTTCGATCGGCGGGGCAATTGATTGTTCGAGGGGTGTGAGCGAATTCACTTTGACCCAGTTGACAATGAGTTGTTAATGGTTACGACCGGACGCTAGGGGAATAGAACAAAGGCACCACGAAGTGTGTGGGGTCATGTGTAACATACAAATAGGGATGCCGATCACAAAATCTAACTTTTGATTTCGGCACAATCATGACAAACAACTTACCAGACTGTAATCTCCGAACACCAACATGTCCTCTCACCAAGTTTGAAGTTATTCCGACTGTTAATTGCTGAGATATTAAGGTGCAAAGTTGATTAAAAAACGACCCTTTTTTGGAGCTTTCAAATTACGCGCGCTTGAAACTATATGATATTGGCCGTGCGAGAACCAAATTGGAGGGGGTGTGGCTTGCGATCGCAAAAAAAGTTCGACGAAAGTTCAATTAACATGATGAAGTTCAAATGCTAGTCTTACTTTCAAGGCAAACTTCTTTCATCAATTCTACGTCAACGAATATCATTATAATACATATTTATTTCCAAATGAACAAAACATGTTGTCCCCACAGCATAACAAGCGCATATTACAGGCTAAAGCCCCCTCTCTTTAACCACCCCCACCCCTTCCCCTCAATCTCAATGTTGCTACGCCAGCTGAAAGTAAACCTATTCAGCCTCGAGCGGCTGTGCCAGGCGTTGGCGAGACGTGTACATACCCGAAGCCACGGCGCGCTGCGGTGCAGGAACCAGCGCGGACGTTTACTGTACATAGCATGCGACACACGTAGGCACGATCGTTGTTGTTTTTGTTGCAATATACTGTAACACAGTAGCGTGCGAACTGACTTGTTTGTTCAAGTTTTTTTTTTCTTTTTTATCAATGAATAACCTAGGCTTTGTACAATTCGCAAAAAAAAAACACAAACACAATAAACTGTATAGTCCCTACTCTAATGTGTATATACGAACGGGTTAATATAGAAAACAAATAATACTTAGCGTCTGAAAGCGATACTATACACACTACGTAACAGTCATAACACGTCCGTGATTCATGAATAATTCATTAGCTACGTAGTGGATTTCGCGATGCTATGAATAATTCATAAGCCAAAGTACATGTCTATTTCAGTTTTTTGGGGCGTGCGTGGCTATCCTTCACCCTTTTTTGGTGAATAGGGGCTCAAAAAATTGGAAAAAAAATAACCTAGATGCCCTTAAATGCGCATGATCAGAAACTTATTGATGGAGAAATTATGGATTTTTTTCGTTTTTAAAAATATAAGGAATGTGGGCGCGGTCATGCGCAAATAAGGTGATATAGGTTGAATGCCCATGTATTCACTGAGTCACTCAAACTATTTTTCAGATCAGGCGTTTGGTGGTGCATAAGGATTAAGTGAGATTATCAACAGCGCCCCCTCGAAATTCATTGGCGCCCTCATTACATAGTCTGCCCGTTCAATCACTCGGACTTATCGCTGTTATTATCTGCCGATATCAGAGGAATCCTTTCGTATGTAAGTGTATTTGCATTAAAATATGAACAACGGTGAATTACACATGCTGCTGATTGTGATTGTGTGATAATCTGTCTTTTTATTCATGGAAAATTTTGTGATTTTATACCGATTTGTATATGGCGAACAAGGCGAAACGCGTACACACTGTACGTACGGACATTATCGCGAAAAAAGGGTCGACATGTACGGAGCTCCAGCGGCATCCCTAATACAAAGTATTTTACACATGACAGTACAGGTATGGGTAGGGATGCCGCTGGAGCTCCGTACATGTCGACCCTTTTTTCGCGATAATGTCCGTACGTACAGTGTGTACGCGTTTCGCCTTGTTCGCCATATACAAATCGGTCAAAAATCACAAAATTTTCCGTGAATAAAAAGACAGATTATCACACAATCACAATCAGCAGCATGTGTAATTCACCGTTGTTCATATTTTAATGCAAATACACTTACATACGAAAGGATTCCTCTGATATCGGCAGATAATAACAGCGATAAGTCCGAGTGATTGAACCGGGCAGACTATATAATGAGGGCGCCAATGGATTTCGAGGGGGCGCTGTTGATAATCTCACTTAATCCTTATGCACCACCAAACGCCTGATCTGAAAAATAGTTTGAGTGACTCAGTGAATACATGGGCATTCAACCTATATCACCTTATTTGCGCATGACCGCGCCCACATTCCTTATATTTTTAAAAACGAAAAAAATCCATAATTTCTCCATCAATAAGTTTCTGATCATGCGCATTTAAGGGCATCTAGGTTATTTTTTTTCCAATTTTTTGAGCCCCTATTCACCAAAAAAGGGTGAAGTATAGCCACGCACGCCCCAAAAAACTGAAATAGACATGTACTTTGGCTCATGAATTATTCATAGCATCGCGAAATCCACTACGTAGCTAATGAATTATTCATGAATCACGGACGTGTTATGACTGTTACGTAGCGTGTATAGTATCGCTTTCAGACGCTTAGTATTATTTGTTTTCTATATTAACCCGTTCGTATACACATTAGAGTAGGGACTATACAGTTTATTGTGTTTGTGTTTTTTTTGCGAATTGTACAAAGCCTAGGTTATTCATTGATAAAAAAGAAAAAAAACTTGAACAAACAAGTCAGTTCGCACGCTACTGTGTTACAGCATATTGCAACAAAAACAACAACGATCGTGCCTACGTGTGTCGCATGCTATGTACAGTAAACGTCCGCGCGCGCTGTTTCCTGCACCGCAGCGCGCCGTGGCTTCGGGTATGTACACGTCTCGCGCGCCAACGCCTGGCACAGCCGCTCGAGGCTGAATAGGTTTACTTTCAGCTGGCGTAGCAACATTGAGATTGAGGGGAAGGGGTGGGGGTGGTTAAAGAGAGGGGGCTTTAGCCTGTAATATGCTGTTATGCTGTGGGGACAACATGTTTTGTTCATTTGGAAATAAATATGTATTATTAATGATATTCGTTGACGTAGAATTGATGAAAGAAGTTTGCCTTGAAAGTAAGACTAGCATTTGAACTTCATCATGTTAATTGAACTTTCGTCGAACTTTTTTTGCGATCGCAAGCCACACCCCCTCCAATTTGGTTCTCGCACGGCCAATATCATATAGTTTCAAGCGCGCGTAATTTGAAAGCTCCAAAAAAGGGTCGTTTTTGAATCAACTTTGCACCTTAATATCTCAGCAATTAACAGTCGGAATAACTTCAAACTTGGTGAGAGGACATGTTGGTGTTCGGAGATTACAGTCTGGTAAGTTGTTTGTCATGATTGTGCCGAAATCAAAAGTTAGATTTTGTGATCGGCTTCCCTAGTATGGGTGTCGGCACCCTACGCCGCTAGCTACCCGGGGCCGTGGCGCGCTCGTGAAGAGGACCCTACTAAACACAAATATAACGTACCCAAAATCAACTGAATCTTCGACAATTGCTAAAATAATGGTCATGATTTCAAAGTAGTTATGTTTTTTACCTGTTTTCTGTCAATTTTTGTATCTTTTATCAAGTATATTTCCTTAACCCTAAAAAGGCCGGGCTATTTGACTTTGAGGTATTTCTACGGCCGGGGGGTGGGGGCACCCCTACAAGACAAGGGGTTAACAGCATGCTGCATTAACCCCTTACTCCATTGCCTGGTAAAAAAGCCTGATAGTCAGCTGCCCTCATTGTCCTAGTACACTGGGGAAATCCCCTGTCTGCCTAGCCTTAAACTAGATGTTTTTCACACTATCAATTTGATGCTGTGTTATGGCTGTAATAGCATAATGTGGCTTTGTTCAACAAACAATTATAGCATGTCTTCACTCTAAACAATTCTTACAAACTTTGAACTATCTATAGATTAACATGGTCATGATTGAATGAAGGCTTCATTGAATCATGACCATGTTAATCTTATAATAGAATCAAAGCTGGCTGTAAAGATTAAAGAATTCTTTATATAGGTTTTCCAGGTCAAATGTCCGCCGAGTCAGACCAAATGTCGCTTAGGTAATTGAAATGTCCCAAGGAGAAATCAAATGTCCTCTTAGCAAAATAACCATCCGAATAGGTACATAAGGTGTCCATAGAGAAGTCAAATATCCGCACAATAGAAATAGGGAAAACAAATGTCCACATTGCAAAAACGTATGTCCCAATAGGAAAATAAGACGTCCATAGGGAATTTAAATGTCCGCATAATAGAAATTGCTGCCTATTCATGCATAAAATGAATGATTAAGTTGTTAACAGGTAAATCAAATGTCGTATAGGTAATTCAAATGTCAGTTGTACACAAAAAGGGGGGGGGGGGGCGGCCGATTCAGCCCCCCCCCCCCCCCCCCCCCGATCCGCCATTGGACTTAAGTCTCTCGTAAGTATGTGGAATTACGAGAGACTTTCCTTGAGAAATTGTCCCGAGGTCTGCTTTCTATTTTGTGCGTTTTTTTATTTCGCTTAAATAATGTATGATTAATAAAGCATATTGTTTTAAACTGTGGACAGTTGATATCACTATGTGACATTTGTTTTCCCTATTCGGATAGAAGGCTCTCTACACGGACATTTGGTTCACTATATGGATATTTGGTTTCCCTTATCGGACTTCAAAAATGCAAATATGGACACTTCGTACCTACATGGAAATTTTAAATCCCTATATGGATCTCCACAATCAAATGTGGACATTTAAAAATATACATGGACATTTAAATTACCTATGTGACACTTTCCTTCACTCGACGGACATTTGACCTGGAAAACCTATAGTCACAGATTTACCTACATTCTTTGTTACACTTATACAAAAGCTAAACCAGGGCCTATGGCCAGGCAGTCAATTCACACATTCACAGACAATGGACACAGATGTAAGATCCTTTCAGTAACCTTGTCATTGAAGTTTTTTGTACCACTGTTCTGCAGTTTCAGTAGGAAAGAATGTTACTGGGTGCTGGGTGCATGGGCATAAGCCTAAACATGTAAACAACTGGTCTACTTTTGCATTTAGAGGGCAGTACAGCTCTGGCACAGATAATCAGATTGGATCAGATATTTCTAAAGATCACAATTCTCAAATAGGAATTAAAAGTACTTTTTACATCAGAAGGCTCAATGTAAGTTTCAAATTGTGTTTAATTCTACCCTCCTACTATCCACAGTTGGTTTATTTGGTGAGATGATACTTTATTATAGCTAGAAATATTTTTACATTTTTGGTTAATCTCACAAACTTGTTTACTGTGCTTTCTATATAGCATTGGTCCTAGGGTGGGGTGGGGGGGGGGGGGGTGCCATTATGGCCCCCCCCCCTTAACCCCCCTCCGCGATTTCTTTTATTGCTCCAAAACGCGGTAATAAGATGACGTGCCGCTGCTTGGTAACTTTTTTCTTTTGGGTCTTGCGCATATTTTAAAACAAAAATTTTGAAAATCGGACGTACCGTTACAAAGTCACGTGACCTTTTGTCTATGCATGTCAGTCCGAAAATCCCTCAATTTCGTGATTTGTGTACAAATTTTTTTATTGCTCCAAAACGCGGTAATAAGATGACGTGCCGCTGCTTGGTAACTTTTTTCTTTTGGGTCTTGCGCATATTTTAAAACAAAAATTTTGAAAATCGGACGTACCGTTACAAAGTCACGTGACCTTTTGTCTATGCATGTCAGTCCGAAAATCCCTCAATTTCGTGATTTGTGTAAAATTTTTTTCTACAAAACATGGAAATATCAGTTTTCGTAAAAAGAGGTATATCATTAGTTATTTGGTCTTGTTTACATGTTATATGTTTGTTTTGGGGTTCAAAATAGTTGAATTATTGTTAGTAATAAAATAAACAACAAAAACAATAAAATACATAAGAAATTATAAAAACAATAGAATACATAAGGAAGAACCTGGCTCTTCCAAATTCTTTTGTTGTATTATCATTCCAAATGCTCTAAAGAATATATGTAGTGAAAACCAATGTTTAATTATGAAGAATATATATGATTTATGGGTACAAATATGAATTTTATGACTTTATTTGCATAAATTACCATAAATATGCAAATTAATGAATTTTTCGAAAAATTAAAATTACCATTGTATTCTATACACTTCACTTATCATGCGTGCACATTTTCACGGCGATCGGCCGCTTTGATCTTAACCCTAAAAAGGCCGGGCTATTTGAGGTCTTTAAGATCTCGGCCGCGAATTTATAGTTGTGACAAGCTCAATCACAATCCTGAAAATTATGCTAACTTTAGTAGCAATAATTTTCAGGGATAGTGAGTGCATGTGCACGTTACATTCAGAGCGTGTGAGTGAATGGCGAGGCGCGTTATACATAGCCCACCAGGTTCCCGTAATTAAACGGGTTTAAAAAATAACTTTTAATCAGTTTGCAGTCAGAGACAGATGAGATAAATCTGGCACTTCTTAATTCAGGGGCCTATTTTGAAACCATTAACCGTTAACGCAATAACGGTAATCCAGTATCTTCTAGTTCTAGACTAAACTGTCAATCATCAGGTTATCACTGTCAGACAGTTCAAACTTTAATGTAAATGAGGCCCCAAAAATGTCAGATTTTTGTTCTCACTGTGCTATCTACCAATGTCCATGTATGTGATTTAATACCATTGTCATTTCTTGTCCTCTATTTTGTTATTCTTCTCTGCAGGAAGATGAACCAGAAAAATGACGAATGAACCTACAGCTACATGAAGCAAGGGTGATGTAAAAGTCGAGGAAACTTGGTGATGGTCTACGATGAAGACGGGTCGTCTATTCCAGTGCGTCTGCTTTCCATTTCTACTCCTCAAAAGACTTCTTATTTGGCTGTGCTACCACCAAGCTCGGAGAAAGTTCATCCTTGCCTGTCTAGCGGTCTACGTCACCACGTTCGTGGTTATCTTGCCGTATCTCATGAAAGATCTTCCGCTCACCAAGTACTACAAAGTCTGGCATCGTAATCCCAACAGCATCATAACGGAAGCGAAGAAAGCGAATCGTCGGTATGCGGATCTTGCCGACGCCAAGCTTGCCGGTCTACCAAAAGCTGCCACAAAACGGCTGTACGAGGAGTCTAGCCAGCATAGCGACCTGGAGTTTGTCGTTGCTGTGGTAACGGTGCGTCGTAATGGTTACCATTTTGGTCCGAGGTATCTCACCCAGGTGATGGTCGCTCTGCATGAAGTTCTGCAACATTCCACGGATAGCGCCACTTTATTCATATGCAATGCGGATGGGGACAGAAGAAAACACGAAGAAGCGATCGCTCTTTCCGAGTACTTCCCAACTGTGGATGTGAAGAGTTCTCCAGTGGATAACGAGTACGAACGGGAGAAGCTACACTACGTCTCCTGTCTGTCCGACGCGCAGAAATTCTCCGCAAAGTATGTCCTCCTCCTTCAGGATGATGCACTACCCCACAAAGATTTCTATTCGACCTTGAAATACATTCTATCACACAGAATTGAGACCCAAATTCAACGTGGTGTCCTTCAAAGGGGACAGAGTGACTGGGCCTGGTTCAAACTGAACTTTCCAAACTCGCTCGCGAGATACGAAGGCAACTACTTCTTCGCACTTGAGTGGATTTCACTGAGTGCCTTGTTAACAGGTCTAGCAGTTGATCTACTTTTCGTTGTTTCATGTAAACTGTGTTGTGCCTTTAATCCTGAAAGCCATGGAGTGAACAGTGCCTGTAGAAAGGCTTTTCCTTTGTTTGCGGTGTTCGTAGCGGTGTTTGGCTACTTCTTTCTCTTGATTTGGGTTTCGGGGAGAGGCTTCGTCAATCTTCCACGGTATCTGTCAGAGTCCTTCTACACTCTGGGGCCGGGCACGTCATGTTGTCTCCCTGCCGTTGTGTTCCCACGACAACAGATCCCAGGCATCTTGGGATACCTGCGAGGCGTCAAGCTCCACTCGGAGAATCCGCTCGACTTTGCTATGGACAACTACCTTCAGGAGACTGGCATGCGACAGTACTTGATTAACCCAAACATATTCACTCATATCGGTGTGGAGTCGGCCCTTCATGGAGTTGCCAGCCCGAGCGCTGCTGAAGATTATCTCTTTTCCGTAAACTACTTGATAGATATGCTTCCAAACTTTTATCGCAATCAGTAAAATTTAGTTAAAAGGATACCTTTATCTTTGAGGACTCTTCTTTCAATTGCGCCAGTACTTCAAAACGCAGATGGGGTTGTCGGCCATTCATGGAATAGCTAGTCTTAGCGCTGCTGAAGACTTATCTCTTTTCTTTAAACTACATGATAGACATATCGGGGCTCCACACTTACATTTTTTGTCAGTGGCCCGGTCGGGCCAGTGAAATAATTTCTTCCCCTTTTCTGGTGGCCTGATAGAAAAATTTACTGGCCCGAAAATTTGATTTCATGAGAAAACTTTTTACTTTTCAAAATATCACTCTTTCCTAATCAAACCTGGGATAGTAGATGAAGCATGACATGAAACAAAACAAGATTTTTCTGATTTTGTCAATGTCGGGTAGAAAATCTGCTTACCCGATCGGGCCACCAAAATATGACTTTTATACTTTTTGCTGGCCCGAAGTGCAATTTCACTGGCCCAGTGCGAGTGTCGAGCCCTGGATATAAGCTTCCAGAATGTATTGCAATAAGTAAAATTCAGTTTGGAGGATATATCTTTGAGGACACTTTCTTTCAATTGCGCCAACACTTAAAAACGCAGATAAGGGTTGTCGGCCCTTCATGGAATAGCGAGTCTAAGCGCTGCTGAAGACTTCTTTTCTTTAAACTACATGATAGATAATAAACTTCCAGAATCCAGACTTTTATCGCAATCAGTAAAATTAAGTTTGGAGGATATATCTTTGAGGACACTTTCTTTCATTTGAGCCAGAACTTAAAAGCTCAGATATGGGTTGTTGGGCATGTCACCCTTCATGGAATGTTTGAGCGCTACTGAAGAATTATCTCTTTTTTGTAAACTAGATTATAATCACAATCATTACAATTTATTTCAAAGGATATTACTCTTCAATAATGCCAGAACTCCTTGTTGACCATACATTGCGAGACAAACGAATATCACTAGCGATATTATTTCCGATACTATATCCGCAATGAGTAATATGTTTAGTATTAATTCAGATGTAGGTTTTCGGGCATGACCCTCATAGAATAGCCAGTTTGAGCGCTGCTGAAAACTGATCTCTTTTCTGTAAACTACTTGATAGATATATCCTACACTTCCAGATTTTTCATCGCAATCAGTAAAATTGAATTTAAATCACAAAGGATATATCTGTTGCTTTCAGTTGCGCCAGTGCTTAAAAAACATGTTCTCTCACTTAGGGGTTGTCGACCCTTCGTGTAATAGCCAGTCTAACAGCTGCTGAAGATTAGCTATTTCCTGTAAACTGTATGATAGAGCTCTTTATCACCTGACTTAGTAAATACAGTACAAATGAGCTGCCATAAAATATTACATGGCACTGTTACATGGCAATCAGATGATAAAACAGTTGTTAACTTTGCTGTCGGGGAAAATCATGGAATGTTCCCCTCGGGATTTAAAATGCTATTTCGTGAAGAAAATAAGTCCCTCGATTACATCTCGGGACTTATTTACTCTTCCCTCAATAGCATTTAAAATCCCTCGGGAGTGGAACATTCCGTGCTTTTCCCTCCACCACCAGTTAACAACTGTATAATGTTTCCAGATTCTCCTCTCAATCAGTACAATTTAATTCAACAGTTCAAAGGATATACCAAGAGAAAACTCTTCTGAATTGTGGCAGTACTTTATCAACTCAAACATTTTTCTGCATCTTAGGTGCTGATTGTGAAATAGCCAGTAATAATAGGTGCAGCTGAATATAATGTAAACTCGCTAAATTACTTGATATCTAGATAATTATATCTTGCCAGATATTTATTGCAATCAGTAACATTTAATTCAAAGGAAATATCGAGTTTGCTTGCTCTCCATTGGGCAAGTACTTGATCAACTGAACTATTTTCACTAACACAGGTGTTAATGGCACATCATAGAGCTCTAGTAAAATGGGTGCTGAAGATTATCTAGAAGTTCTAGTTATACAGGGTGGCCCAAAAAAAACGGAACGGGGACCTTCTCAAAATACAGCAACACAATTATTATGTCCAACGGATAGGGTGTCTTTTCCAATGATCAACGATACCAAGAACAGCCATTTTGGTTGAGTAGTTTTTGTTCTAGGGCGCTGTGAGTGACATGATGTCAGGTTCCGTTTTTTGTCAATTTTACCTAGTTAGGGCCATTCAAACCGCTCGCACCGCCTTTCATAGCATATAACACAGCGCGCCTTTGGCAGTGTGCACTCAGCCGTGTGCTGAGATAATGGGCATCGTATTACGGGCAGTGAGTGCGGTTTTACTGGCCCTGACTAGGTACAAATTGACAAAAATTGGCACCTGACATGGTCTCACTCACAGCATCCTAAAACAAAAACTACACGACCAAAATTACTGTTCTTGGTATCGTTTTTCATTGGAAAAGACACCCTAACTGATGGACATATATAGTTTGGTACTATATTTTGGGAAGTGCCCCGTTCCATTTTTGTTTGGCCACCCTGTATAGATATCTTTCCAGATATTTATTGCAATCCAACAAAGTTTATTTAATTCTTTGAGGACTAGCTCACATTCCTTTCAATGGTGCCAGTACTTAAAATCAACTCATACATCTGTACTGTCACATAGGTGATGATTCAATGGCTGCGGAAGAAACTAGTAGTAGTACAGTCAAACCTGTGTACACTGACCTCCCAAGGGAAACAAAAATAGTGGCAACTATAAATAAGTGACCACTATAGACAGGTTAAACATTATTTTCTCTGCAGGGGATCACGTTTGGTGGCCGCTATAGGCAGGTAGCCATAAGACAGGTTGGCTGCTATAGACAGGTGGCCACAAAGACAGGTTAGAGTGCCTGTTAGACTTATTTTATTTCCAGATTTCAGATTGTTGTCGCAATTAGTAAAAAATTAATTCCAAGCAATAAAATGTATATATATCTATATTTGAGAGTCGTATAAATTTTCAGCAGTATTTTCCATATTTATATCTATATTTGTGAACTTTTGCTATCAATTGCTTTCAGGGGTTCCAGTACTTTATCAACTCAGACGTAATATTTTTTCTCATGAGTGTTGAGTCACCAAACATTTGGGATACCAAAGTTGTTCTTTATAAAAAAAATTGTACTAATTGCCAAACGAGGCAACTAATTTACAACTTTTTTATGTTCTTCCTTGTTTTTAGGCCACCCAATTCGAGTTATGGGTAATGGCCTGTAGTCCCACTGTACCGTTTCTCCTTCCATTTCCTATCCGACCGAAATGTGGCAAAACGATCAGTATCTAACAAATTTAGTTGACGTTCCATGACGTTTCGTTTCACGTGAAACGGAGCCGAATTAAAAGTATCACACTACTGTAGTCCATTTCAAACTTGGTCCGCATAATTTTGTTTCCTGCTAGTAGCCTACCTTCCGGATGTCAAGCCGATAGGAAACAGAAGGGAAAATGGTGCAGTGGGACTGGGCCATATAAGGAAAGTTTCAAAGGGTTCTTGCTACTTGAGAGTGTCGTGGTATATTGGTTCGGGCCTTTGTCTTTCAATACGAGGGTCGTGAGTTTGATTCCCAGCCGCGGCACGTGTGTCCTTTATGCCGCCCTCAGACCGGGCTACGCTCTAGCCACGATCTAGACAATAGCTGATCACAATCGCTGGAATGTACCTGCAAAATGTCTTTTGTCCAATGAGGATCTGAAGATCGCCGAAGACCCACGACCGCTTTCTACATGTCGAAAGCGGTCGTGGGTCTTTGGCGACCTACTCTTTTGTTCAGGGAGCCAATGTATGTCCATGCATGAGAGGCTATCCTTTCACCTATGTGCGATAATCCTCCCATTCATTCGTC
Organism: Echinarachnius parma; assembly: GCA_037951105.1. NCBI lineage: Eukaryota > Metazoa > Echinodermata > Echinoidea > Clypeasteroida > Echinarachniidae > Echinarachnius > Echinarachnius parma. The sequence continues at coordinate 50,693 of JBAMJV010007152.1, forward strand.
ATCGTTCGGACAGTGCTTCGCCTCCCACTGCCAAATTTATGAATGGGGATTAGGAGCGCAGCGAGAGCGTAGCCTGTGTGAGGGGGGTATTAGCAAGACACTTTATTCACAATTGCTGCTCTTAACCGAGGTGTAGTAAATGGGTACTTGGCAGGAATGTATTCCTTGAAATGCTTGAGCGCCCCATCAGACATGGTAGCTCGGCTAAAGCCAAGGTAATGATGCTCTGAGCGCTTTGGGACTTTGGTGATAAAGCGCTATATAAAAATGGATATTATTATTACTTATATTTTACATTGAAATTGATATAGTATCATACAATCATGTACATTAGCCTCGAATTTGGAAGGCTTTTTGCAAGGTAAATAGTACCCCTTCAACAGGTGTACTCGATTAAGCAGTAACAATTTCCATAAGAGACATACAAAATGTTTGAGTGGTCAAATTGTACCCCTTTAAATGTTATCCCCATTAAGCAGAGACTATTCTACTATACAATCATGTACTTGCATACTAATTCATTCAAAAAGAAAATAATGTGTATAAAAAGTATTATTAGGTTTAATAATGTGTGAAACTTCAACTCTGGTTTGTACATGTAAACAATATTACCAAATGTTTATATTTCTGGTCAGTTTCTCTAATATGTTTGAACCATTTATGTACCAGTACAAACAATATTGTGTACTTTCAAAAGTGTGTGTTTAAACTAATTTAGTAGAAGTAAACATCTATTTTTATATATGAATCAATCAATTTTGTGTTTTGAATTCGATAACCATTTATGTACCAGTACAAACAATAAATATATATCATGTACTTTCAAAAGTGTGAGTTTAAACTAATTTAGTAGAAGTAAACATCTATTTTTATATATGAATCAATCAATTTTGTGTTTTGAATTGGATAAATAATTCTACTATTGACTAGTAATGTGCTGAATCTGTATGTTTCTATGTCTAGATAATGAATAAGTATTGTATTTTATTTTATTGTGTTTTTATGCCTCCGCAACGAAGTAGCCGGAGGCATTATGTTTTCGGGTTGTCCGTCCGTCCGTACGTACGTACGTACGTACGTCCCGTTCTCGTGATCGCGTTATCTCAAGAACCGATTGACGGATTTTCACCAAACTTGGGTCATGTATGTATCTTGGGGGGCCGATGATCTGATTAGATTTTGGGGTCATGAGGTCAAAGGTCAAAGGTCACAGAGCTCATTATATATGCAAAAATAGCTCGTGATCGCGTTATCTCAAGAACGGATTGACGGATTCTGACCAAACTTGGTACATGTATGTATCTTTGGGGGCCAATGATCTGATTAGATTTTGGGGTCATGAGGTCAAAGGTCACAGAGCTCATTATATATGCAAAAATAGCTCGTGATCGCGTATCTCAAGAACGGATTGACGGATTCTGACCAAACTTGGTACATGTATGTATCTTGGGGAGCCGATGATCCGATTAGATTTTGGGGTCATGAGGTCAAAGGTCAAAGGTCACAGAGCTCATTATATATGCAAATATAGCTCATGATCGCGTTATCTCAAGAAGGGATTGACAGATTCTGACCAAACTTGGTACATGTATGTATCTTGGGGGGCCGATGATCTGATTAGATTTTGGGGTCATGAGGTCAAAGGTCAAAGGTCACAGAGCTCATTATATATGCAAAAATAGCTCGTGATCGCGTTATCTAAAGAAGGGATTGACAGATTCTGACCAAACTTGGTACATGTATGTTCCTTGGAGAGCCAATGAACTGATTAGATTTTGGGGGTCATGAGGTCAAAGGTCACAGGGCTCATTATATGTAAAAGTAGCTTGAGATTGGAAATCTCAAGAACTGAATATCAGATTTCAATCCAAATTGATACCTGAATGTATCTTAGGGAACAATTGTAGTCATTAGATTTTGGGGTCATGAGGGCAAAGGTCAAGGTCACTGATAGCTCATAATTGTGATACGTCAAGATCTAAAATACAGAGTACCATCAAAATTGAGTTGACAGAATTAATTCAGTGTACAGAATTAATTCAGTGTATATGTTGATTTGGGCTTGATATAAATAAATTGCGTAATGGCGGAGGCATCATTTTCGACTGCGCGCAGTCGAAGATCCATCTAGTTTAATCAATTGTTGCGTTATTATTTGGTACAAATATCCTAAGTTGAACTTAAAGGACCTAAAGGGCCATTCTTGGTCACGTGTGTGACCCAAAATAGGAAAAATTCTGAAATAAGATGCTTATATTTTAGAAAGTATAGGAGGTATGGTGATGTGAACTTCATATATGACTTGCATATGTTGAAGTCTTTCATGTGTAACACAAAAGATTATATTAGGATTACGTTGCCCAAGGACAGAGGTCAAATGGCATCGGTCACGTGTGTGACTTCGCACGGGAGCACTTTTGAAGAAAAAAAAATTTAACTCAATTTCATTTTGGAAATCCTGTGAAATATGAAAAGCTAAAATGTTCATATTAGTATCAGACAATTTATCTCAAACGGTTGTTTTTTAATGCACGTTATTATGTGGGGATGTCTGGGTCACGTGTGTGACATTTTGGGGTGGTCACGTGTGTGACATGTACAATGTGAATGGAAATATGAATTTTACAAATATTAAGTTTAGATAGTAAAATGAAGTTCAATTGTCACAAAGTTGGTATCATCATGTACAGGAGAATAAAAGGACTGGGCTAGCTTGATTATTTCCTGAGTTATGATTTTTATTTGAATATTGAAATATGAAAATTTATGAATTTTTCTAAGAAATTTTATAAATAAAAAAATATATATATATTTCATGAACCTTTGGACACTGATCTTTCCAATAATGAAATAAAACTACTAAAAAAAACAAACTTCATTTTTTCCAAAAAAGTTTCACTTTTCAAAGAATGGCCCTAAAGAATACAACGTACTTTGACACTTATTCCATAGTTGATGACTTGAAACATAGGTCTGCCGAAAAAAAATCCATGAAAATAAACACAGTAGTGATTTAAGACTAGTTTTCTGATGCCAAATCTCACTTAGCAGCCAGTTTACGCCCCACCGACATTTAGGGTCCGGAATCGGTAGCATGATCGACATGTGATTGACAATTCATTGGCTTGCGTCATGACGCATCATCTACAGAATTTAGTTCATTAGTCCGTTCTTTAGATGACGTCACATTTTGTTGATTTAAAAGGGGCGTTCCCAGGACAATTAGATATTTACTTATTACCCCAAAATTTATTGATTTCATGAGAAATGACTGCCAAATTCTTTTTCTTCTGGAAAAATTACATATAGAGAGCCGAATTGTGAAAATTAGGCCATCTAGACGCTGTAGTTCCTTCAAAGGGATAGTCGAGTATTGGTCAAACTTAACTTTAGTAACCAAAACCGGCACCATTACGGTACAAAATAATAGTTATAACTTCACCATGCTCGAAAAGTATACACAATTACAAACGACTAAGTAAAACCCCTGTTATCATTCAAAAAGAGCCGTTACAACTCAAGAGGGCGCTATTTAAAAAAAAAAAATGGTTTTAGCCTTTTTTTCATACAAAATTGTGCATTTAATGTTTGTTAAAATAATGATTCAATAGAGATATCATCAACGACTTTTTACAAACCTATTCTGATTTTTTTCAAAGTAGTCTTCGAACATTTTTGGAAATTTTTCTAAAAAGTCTAAATATCGCCTGGTGATTGCCGGTGAAGAACATTTTGAATAAAAATATATTTATGGATATTTCAGCCGTTTCTGAACCGATTTTGATCAAATAAAGTTGATTCTGTCATTAAAATTGTATGTTCTTTCGAATTTGACAGTCAGTTTTTCATTATCTCACAAAAAAATATCGGGGGCACTTCGGGAAATACCAATACTCAACACTACCTTTAACTCTAAGTTGGACTAAGTATGGAAAGCTGTTAGTTTCTTTGACAAATTTGTCTTTTAAAAGGTATTAAAGGGGACCACCAGGCAAAGAACAACACATTATTATATGTTTTGGTATCGTTTTGTGATATCAAATAGATACCCAACATTTTACAAAGGGTTGTGTAATTCATAAACAAAGCAATTAATTTCCACCACTTACGGAACCACTAATATTTCCTGGTTCCATACGGGCCAAACATTTGCGAGTGCGCCAATGCTATTCACGCGTACGTTTTATATTCCAGATGATTCCTTCGCTCTGCATGCACAGAGCGCGTTGACTCTGCACACTGGTAGTCTTCTCATTCAGACCGCATTCAGAATGGTGATGCATTTTTCAATTATATATTTTTTCTGGAAACATATTTTTGTGAATTTGTCGCACCAGTAGTACTGTACAGGCTAAGGCTATCTATTGAATTATAAAAGAATTATATATGTCTATCTCAATGTGGAGAATATATTGATTAAAGATTACCAATGCTATGATTTTCAACTTGGTCATTGAACAAATTTTCCATTTAATTGTATTAATTTTTTTCAGTTGCTTTAGACTGCTGACAAATTTTTCTTGTGGACAACTCAAAGGAGTTTCTGGACATGTGTGCGTGTATGTGTGTGTGCGCGTGTGTGTGTGTATGTGTGTGCATGTTGGTAAGTGTGGTTGTGCGTGCATGCGTGAGTGAGTGTGAATACGCATGTTGGTAGGTGTGTATTTTTGTGTGAAGTGAATTACAAATAATACGGGAGTCTTGTGTACTTCAACAACAAAAAACAGTGGCCTAGCTATATGGGCCTACATAGTCTTGGAGCTAGCTAGACTATGAAACATAATATCAGATTTATTGAAGTATTACATGTATCTAAATTCTAAATTTATTTTACTTTCACGGTTTTCTCAACTGGTAGGGCACGTACGGTCTAGCAATCTGGAGGTCTCGGGTTCAAATACCGGATAAAGTAAATTTTCTTTGCTCATATACATACCTCTGGTCAGTTTCCCTATTTTTGAGCTAATTGAACTTTAGTTTAGAATTAATTGAAGTGATGACAAGAATATGGAAAAAATTTGCTATAAGGAAGTGATGTTATGTATTTTTACGAATAGATTTAGAAAAAATAATGACAGTAAAAACAGAAAGACGACAAAAAGAGGATTATGTGAAAAATAAAACAAAAATAGAAAGTTAGAAGAAAAAAAAAAAGACATCCTCCTTGGCGGGGAATCGAACCCCGGTCTTCCGCGTGACAGGCGGAGATACTTACCACTATACTACCAAGGATTTGGATGAGAGTTGGGGGAACCTAATACCCTTATTCATTTGTTGGTGTAATACATGTAGTTTATTTTAGTAAAAAGCTATAATATATAATATAGTTTGGTTTATCAACATCATATGTATTTCGCGTTGTATTAAGTTGTTAAAAATAAGGAAATGGTATCACATAACTAATTGCAAATCCCGTGAAACCGCGCAAAAATTTAGGGTTGTCCCACATACCGATTTTCACGTATGGTTTGGCGCAGCTGCTGCATGACGAATGCCGAATGGGGGCCGCGCCAGCGCCAGGGCGGGGGCGGCGCGAATTGGCTGCGAAGGCTCTTAGTAACATTGTTGACATAGTGATGAATTGTTGATATGTTCATTGCTTGAATATGGCATATATTTATATGCATGCATGCAAGTCAAGTGCATATTATTATGTAATTTGGTACGTATATATACATGTGTCCACGCAAACTGAATGGAGATGAATGGCCATCATTTTCAATGCATACAATTTGCAACAAGTTTTAAATTTAGGAGGCAAGTGAATTATTGCCACTAAAATCCTCAAAAGGCAAAAGGAATATTACTCCTGCAGAGGAGTAAATAATTAGTCCAACAAAGTAACACACACACAACACCAAAACAAAAATAAAACCAAGCATTCACACTCATGTTTAAAATATATGCGCATGTAAATTATATGCACATGCGCACATCACACACACACACACATACACACGTACGTACACAATGTCCATACACTGACAAAAAAAAAACACATTGTCAACTGAAACATTAATTCACACTTCTCAGAACCAACAAAAATAAGTGCAAAGAAAAGTATGTTTTTATTATTAGTCTTCCATTAACGTTTATGAAATTCAGTTTGTGATATTCAACATGATGGTTTCGATTTGTAGTTGGATTTGTCAAACAATTTATTCAAGAACTGAGACTAGAATTCACAAAGGTATTTTTGAAATCTTAAAGTGATCCATAAACTTTGTTGGATATTGCCAAAAGTTACATTTGAGACTTCAATCCTGTACCAAAATCATTGCAAGATATGTCCGAATGATGTGTGAAAGTTAAATTGAAAAAGAACACTGCTTTCCTGGTTAAAAAATCGCAAATTTGCATCAGATTTTATAACTAATTCCGAGTTCTTTGCCGTAAATTTGAATGTGACCTTTATGACCGCCTGTAGACGGTCTTGAACTGAATGATTTTCAATGATAGATATCTTCACACTAAAGGGACATTTTAAAAAATCTAACCCTATTTTATTCTTATCTTACCATAAGCTAAACAACACGGTAGAAGAGAAATGTGGAAGCTCAGAAGTAATTTTCGTAGAGTTAGACAAAGTACATGGATCACTTTAACCATGGTTTACAATGTCCATGGTTTTGAGTGCCATTCATTCATCTTATATTTCCATAATTAGGAAAATAAATTAGCCAGTAAATCAACTAAACAAAAATTATATAAATACTGTAACAACTAATTTTAAATGTTGGTTTTACGGCAAACATTTGTATTTTTTAAGTATTTGCAACTGCCAACCAAAATTCCTTCCCTTATTTGGGTGATGAGAGATGCTTGTGCGATGCTCCATACAACCGTGAGCACTTCAAACCATGATTAAATTTGATACCACCTTGATGAATTCCAGCCAATATAATATGTACTTATATGTATTGTAGGGATAAGCTAATCCATAATGAAGGATCACTTTAAATAGTCCAAACTATAAATAGAACATCTACTAAGATTCTACTAATACAGGGTAAGATACTATCGTATGTACAGAACACAGAAATAAAGAAAGAAGAGCATGAAAATGGTTGTGAAAATGGATTTAATTTGTGTATCATGATGGCAATGACGATGACAATGTTTATCAACTACGTGTACGCAATTTCATTGTTTACTATAATCTAGAATTAATTAATGCATTAAAAAATAAAGAAATACACGATGAAGCAAACATTCATTATTTTTCAAAGTGTCCAAATTTATACATGCTAAATGAAATACTCCTTAAAAATGTAATTACGCATCCAATCTCCCTCTTACATCATGCATGCTCACATCCTATCCACATACTGCACATGTTCTGTTAACCCTCAAAATACCACCATTGGCTAGAATTCACAAACAAAGTTTTTGTAATAAAGCCATGGTCTACATCTTGTGAAGTGCAGAGTATAGACAAGTAAAAAGCAGATATCACATTTGCTAAGTTCTAATGATACAGCCGTTAATGCTCGCTAAACAGCGGCATCAAATAAAATTTACCATTTGAGAACACGGCTATATATTTGGTGTCTTTAGAAAATGTGTAGCTTCAGCATTGTTAACAAGTAAAGAAGTTTACATTATTTTTTCCATCAGTTAACAAATGGCACTCCCTAGATGTAGAGCATGGTTTAAACCATGTAGCCAGTATAAGTTCAGTAAGTAAAGCGAAATGGCACTTTTACAGTTTGGTACAGGTACTACGATGTCTGATGATCAAAAAAGTTGAGTACGTAGCACGCCAACAAACGAAAGAGAAATAAATATGTACATGGGACATGCGTTCATTCATTCATCATTAAAATGCTAAAATGTTGAGTATATCAACCGTATAATAACAGTCTTATAGTGAACAGTCCACATCAAATATTGATTCCTATTGAATGTTCAGTTCCATATACCACAGACTATATCAGTTAGTATCTTACACTTCATAGTCTAGCTTAACATTAGATAAACATAACAATCTATATAATAACAAAAGACATGGTGGTATTTTTGCTACTGCTTACAAACTATTTCTGACAACATTACTTCTAGTCATTCATAAACACAAGTGCAATGTTTCAACGATCCTAGATCTCTGTAAATACTCGTATACCAACAAAGAGTACAAATATCGAAGTGCAGTATCACAGCCATAGGTTACGGGTTTCTAAGTTATAAACAATGTCAGGCAAGCCAAACATGTGACCGAGCGGTTGCTAAGAAGGCAATCGGCCAGGTTGCTTCAACCAACTATCAAAATTTCAAACCAAAGGACAAATTCTATATAATAACCAAAGAATGTGTTATTGCTTCGGTACTCTATGACAATACAACTTACCGTTAACCCGAGTGACTTTGGACTCAATTTTGATTGTAGTTTGCATGTTATATTAAATAATTACTCAACAAATTGTTGTTGTCATATATGTTGTCCAAGTATTTGTAGAAAATGTCTGATCATTAAACGGGCCAACATGAAACAAAATACACTACACTGGTCTACCCGGTTAACGGTACTGATACGGTTTATAATAACGTATTCATGTACAGGAACATGTAGTTACATATATGCCAATTGCTACCTTTTCGAAAGCATTTACTTCATAACTTTACATTTCTTTTCTTTTCACAGACAAAACTTCAGATATCGCTAACACCAAGTCAAATGAGAATGATTAAAAAATGAAACAAATAAGTGTTATTTGCATACGTACACACAACAAATATTACCGATACACGCCTTTTGACATGTGTACATGTATATGAAAATTACATGAGCCCTTCCATTATTTTTAAAAAGCATTTTCCATCGTAACTTCACATTTCTTTTCTTTGCATGCATACAACTTGAGATAATACTACTGCTAGGACAGAAATGCAAATTGTTAAAAAATGAGACAGATATAACTACTAAACAAGAGCTACATCACACAAATGTTTGACTTTCAAAGTCTCCTGATTTTATTCAATTATTTTTTTTTGTTCACGTTTAAAAAAAGACATACAACGCATGATCAAAGGATTATCGTACAGAATATTTAAAATGCTCACAACCTATACCATTCAGATATCTTTAAACAAATTAACAAAACAGACAGACAAACAAAACAAAAAATGTCAGTAGATGAAAGGCTACCCATAGCAGGTATTTGTGTTAGTAAAAACATACCGAGTTTACAATATTAGCTGATACTATAGACTTCACTATGATAAAGACAAGTATAACGTATGATAAGTCACATGTACATAATTGTTACTCTACCAGTAATGTTTCTGCTTAAATAAAACATGTTTAAAACGAGCATTATTATATCAATTTCCACCACTCAAAACGATTTCCCACGAGTATCCTATAGTCTTACTGTCAGACAACTTTCAATATTAAAGCATTTTCTTTCTGTTTGTACAATGTCTTTCTTTTCAACTAACATTCCAGTTTAAATGAGAACTCCGTCAACATATTTCTCTCAGCAAGTATGCCTTTTATAATTTCCACTTACACACAACAAGGTTCGATGAACATTCTTCTTTTCTTTTTTCTCTATTCTAAAAATCTTACGTGTGTACAGCGTTATTTCCTTTTACTAACATAAAACAAGTTTCAATGAGCCTCGCGATATATGATAATACGTCCCCCCTCGTATCGCACTGTGTCTTTATGAAAGACAGTCAGGCCTAATTCATCTCCAGTCACTTGGGGGGAAATGGTTCCGATCTCGACATCTCTGATGATGTTGGTGTGATGTCGCGATGAAGGACATCATCTGGTTGGTCGACGAGGATGACGATGGACACCGTTCGGTGGTCGATGATGGCTTCGATGACCAGCCATGACGTTTAGTCCTCTCCCTCCTCATCAGAATCGGAGTCTTCCTCGGCAGTGGCTAGCCAGGTAAGCCACTGATTCACCTGAGAAGATAGAGAAACACAAACGGATTAGATAAAATAAACTTAGATTTGTTTTAAGTTTTCCTTGTTCGGCATTTTTATATCCAAGTCTAATCGGATTCATTCTTGGAGGAAAGCTCCTCCATTACAAGGCATTTTGTTTCTTGGGGGGGGGGGGGGGAGGGGTTGCATATCTACCTTCTAATTCTGATATTCATTAGCATATTTGTTTATATCATGGTTAAAACAAACAACCTAATTACCTAAAGAATATAAAGAGCTTTGACTTCAAATCAAATACAACCTTCTATTCAAATTTTTAAAAGGAAACTGCAGAGCTACCACCATTGAAATTCAACAATCGGTAAAGATTTTAGGGAAATTTCATCAGAAATCAGGGAGAACTATTCCAATGCACAAATCTTGGTCTATTTTCAGGGAGTCTCCTGCGAAATCAGGGAGACTAGGCAGCTCTGAAACTGAAAAATGGGGGGTGTTTCACAAAGATTCTAAGTTGAACTTAACACTAAGTTGTACTTAAATATTATGGAAAGCCATTTGTAGCCTTGGAATAAAATATATTCAAATGCAAGTATTTTAGACTTTCATACATTTTACATGAAGATCATGAAATCTCCTTGATAATATAAAAATATGTGTGATTTGAAACAACATTTTATGCCTTTTAAAAGGACTTTTACAAATTTGTTTCAAAGAATCTAATGGCTTTCCATACGGTTGAAGTTCAACTTATAGATAAGTTCAAATTAGGATCTTTGTGAAACACCCCCATGGACTTTTAACCTACCTGGAACAAGGCTTGACCCTTGCCAGGGTATTCGTCGGTAATATCTTCTTTCCACTTGATGAAGGCTTCTTCCTCGATCACTTCAAGATTGTAAAGGTTGACAAAGAATCGCAGCAGCATTCCTGGAGAAAGGGAAAAAATAATGGAAAATTTAAAGGTATTTTAAAATTACAAAATAGTTCCAATCGAGCGATTGAAGGACTTAATTTAGGGACTTGATCTGAGGAAACAAACGAATGGATGAATGGATGAATGTGCACTTAATGTGCAGGAATGATTGCAATGTGTATCCGTTGACCGGGGTAATAATAATCGTGTAAAGCGCTATGATCCCCACATGAATAGCGCTATATAAATAACAGTTATTATTATTTATTATTAAAAATGGTTCCTGTTTGTACTTTATCTTATTTTCTAAACATTTTATTGAAATTAAAAAAGTACAATTGTATTCTATTATTGAAGTCATGTGGTCATGCCTCTTTTTAAAAAAGATTACCACAACATTATTCATGAATAAATACGTGCTGAATATTTCATATATTTCACTTCCAAATTGCTTTCATGGACAAACTTTAGCAAGACAACCCCTCCCATTACATATGAAAATGGCTATGTAATGACTTTAATGACTTCTGGAAGCCGAGACAGTTACAGTAAGGGTACTTAGGTAAAGTGATCAGCTTGTGAAAGAATTCTTACCCTTAGGAAAGCAGAGATTGTAGCACTGTGACTGCAAGACATATAGAGCACTCAATTGTAGGCCTAAACTTAGCAAGACACTTCTCCCATTACAAATGGAAATGGCTATGTAATGAATAACGACTTCTGGAAGCCGAGACAGTTACAGTAAGGGTACTTAGGTCAAGTGATCAGCTTGTGAAAGAATTCTTACCCTTAGGAAAGCTGAGATTGTAGCACTGTGACTGCAAGGTATATAGATCCCTCAATTGAAGGTCAATACTTTCATGGACAAACTTTAGCAAGACACTTCTCCCATTACAAATGGAAATGGCTATGTAATGACTTAACGACTTCTGGAAGCCGAGACAGTTACAGTAAGGGTATTTAGGTAAAGTGAACAGCTCGTGAACAAAGTCTTACCCTTAGGAAAGTTGAGGTTGTAGCACCGTCATTGCAAGACATATAGAGCACTCAATTGTAGGCCAAAACTTAGCAAGACAACCCCTCCCATTACAAATGAAAATGGTTATGTAATGACTTTAATGACTTCTGGAAGCCAAGACAGTTACAGTAAGGGTACTTAGGTAAAGTGATCAGAATTCTTACCCTTAGGAAAGCTGAGATTGTAGCACTGTGACTGCAAGGCATACAGAGCACTAAGCTGAAGGTCAATACTTTCATGGACAAACTTCTGGACAACAGGGGCAAATCGCTCTAGCAGGGCGGTCTCTTTCTCTTGGAGGGGTTTCTCTGGGAGAATGGAGGGGTCCGTTCCCTCGGGCAGACTGGTCTCAACGACGATGAACTTGACCACACTGAAAGAGATAAAATGACAAGGAATATGGTGAGACTTTGATGATTTAATGGATAAGCTTCTAGAAAAGGGGTGTGAATCGCTCCAGCAGGGCGGTCTCTTTCTCTTGGAGGGGTTTCTCTGGGAGAATTGAGGGATCCGTTCCCTCGGGCAGACTGGTCTCAACGACGATGAACTTGACCACACTGAAAGAGATAAAATGACAAGGAATATGGTGAGACTTTGATGATTTAATGGATAAGCATCTAGAAAAGGGGTGTGAATCGCTCCAGCAGGGCGGTCTCTTTCTCTTGGAGGGGTTTCTCTGGGAGAATGGAGGGGTCCGTTCCCTCGGGCAGACTGGTCTCAACGACGATGAACTTGACCACACTGTAAGAGATAAAATGACAAGGAATATGGTGAGACTTTGATGATTTAATGGATAAGCTTCTAGATAAGGGGTGTGAATCGCTCCAGCAGGGCGGTCTCTTTCTCTTGGAGGGGTTTCTCTGGGAGAATGGAGGGGTCCATTCCCTCGGGCAGACTGGTCTCAACGACGATGAACTTGACCACACTGTAAGAGATAAAATGACAAGGAATATGGCGAGACTTTGATGATTTAATGGATAAGCTTCTAGAAAAGGGGTGTGAATCGCTCCAGCAGGGCGGTCTCTTTCTCTTGGAGGGGTTTCTCTGGGAGAATGGAGGGGTCCGTTCCCTCGGGCAGACTGGTCTCAACGACGATGAACTTGACCACACTGAAAGAGATAAAATGACAAGGAATATGGTGAGACTTTGATGATTTAATGGATAAGCATCTAGAAAAGGGGTGTGAATCGCTCCAGCAGGGCGGTCTCTTTCTCTTGGAGGGGTTTCTCTGGGAGAATGGAGGGGTCCATTCCCTCGGGCAGACTGGTCTCAACGACGATGAACTTGACCACACTGTAAGAGATAAAATGACAAGGAATATGGCGAGACTTTGATGATTTAATGGATAAGCTTCTAGAAAAGGGGTGTGAATCGCTCCAGCAGGGCGGTCTCTTTCTCTTGGAGGGGTTTCTCTGGGAGAATTGAGGGGTCCGTTCCCTCGGGCAGGCTGGTCTCAACAACGATGAACTTGACCACACTGTAAGAGATAAAATGACAAGGAATATGGTGAGACTTTGATGATTTAATGGATAAGCATCTAGTAAAGGGGTGTGAATCGCTCCAGCAGGGCGGTCTCTTTCTCTTGGAGGGGTTTATCTGGGAGAATTGAGGGATCCGTTCCCTCGGGCAGACTGGTCTCAACGACGATGAACTTGACCACACTGTAAGAGATAAAATGACAAGGAATATGGTGAGACTTTGATGATTTAATGGATAAGCATCTAGAAAAGGGGTGTGAATCGCTCCAGCAGGGCGGTCTCTTTCTCTTGGAGGGGTTTCTCTGGGAGAATTGAGGGATCCGTTCCCTCGGGCAGGCTGGTCTCAACAACGATGAACTTGACCACACTGTAAGAGATAAAATGACAAGGAATATGGTGAGACTTTGATGATTTAATGGATAAGCTTCTAGAAAAGGGGTGTGAATCGCTCCAGCAGGGCGGTCTCTTTCTCTTGGAGGGGTTTCTCTGGGAGAATGGAGGGGTCCGTTCCCTCGGGCAGGCTGGTCTCAACGACGATGAACTTGACCACACTGTAAGAGATAAAATGACAAGGAATATGGTGAGACTTTGATGATTGAATGGATAAGCTTCTAGAAAAGGGGTGTGAATCGCTCCAGCAGGGCGGTCTCTTTCTCTTGGAGGGGTTTCTCTGGGAGAATGGAGGGGTCCGCACCCTCAGGGAGACTGGTCTCAACGACGATGAACTTGACCACACTGAAAGAGATAATTTGATAAGAAATCTGATCTAACTTTGATGATTTCATGGACAAACTTCTGGAGGACTGACACGAATCATTCGAGAAGGGCAGTCTCTTTCTCTAGAGGGGGGGGGGGGGGGGGGGGTCTCTGAGAGAACGGAGGGGACAGTTCCCTCGGTCACAGTGATCACACTGAAAGAGATAAAATAAGTGTTTGGTCATCCTCCTTTAAAGAAAAAGTTTTGGTGGACTTTTGAAGAGAGTTACTATTGCAGGGCAGTTTTCTTCTCCTGCCAGGTGTGTAGGTATACATGTCCGGTGCACGAGTAATAAACTCTCACTTTGTTTGAGTGCATACAGAATCTAGATCAAGCACACACACTATGTTCTAGAAACTGAGCAAACAAATGCAAATGTCTTATTTAGATGCCAAGCCAAAAATAGAAATTGTGGAAAAAGAACATCGTATACAGTTACTGGCTTACCTAGCAGTGAGCGCGTTGATAAATCCCTTGTCCTTATGGAGGGTAGCGGAGACGTTTTCTCGGATCCATTTGTAGAGAGAGCTGGGGTTATTGTCTGCCTGGAGTTGCTTGGTAACATCTGTTTGCATCCGCAGCAAGGGGAACAGGAAACTCAGACTCTGTAATCGTAGAAACAATAAAGTCATCATCATCATCATCATTACTCTCTTCATTCCAATCATCATCATCATCTTCATATATCATCAATAACATCACTAAAATAACTATAATCACCACCAACACCACCATCATTATCATAATCATCATCATTATCGTCATCACCAACACCATCATGCTCATCTTCCTCATCATCACCATTATCATCTCCACCACCCTCACCACCACCAACACCACCACCACCATCATCTTCTCCATCACCACCTACCTTTCCCTCAAGAATCTCCATCATCCTTTCCTTGTTACGGTCGCTCTCCGGCAACATCCTCAGCATGTCCACCTTGCTCTCCGTGAACAGCGCCACCAGCTCATCCTTCCCCTGCACCTTGCCGACTCGCTGCAGCGTGAGCAGGAACAGCGGGTAGTACGCGCCGTTCTCCAGCGGATCTGCGATGTCGGCCAGAGAGATGACTTCGTCGGTGACGGCGCGTGCGGCGAGGCTGGCTGTGTGCGACTTGATGAGCGGGACCTCGGATTCAAGCTCCTTGGAGCCTTCCAGGAAAGCAGAGAAACCCTGGGAATGAAACAAATAAACATTGTTTTAAATTATTGTATTGTTGCCTGCCCTTCACCAACATTAATTCATCACTGGATTGCCTGTGCATGTTTGAGTTGCTGTAATTTTTTTTTTTTTAATTGGATAACCTTTATGATTGACAGTGATAAGACCCTCTTTCTCGAGTGCTGCCAGCAAATTAGCGGCTGCCTCATACTCACGAGTCAGACAGATTGAAGGAGTGAATCAGATAAAGACTAATCTGATCTAGTTAACAAACCATAACTTGGAGGCAACTTGGAAACCAATGACGCAGTGAACTGAGCAAACATGAAAGACATGTTTTCTCTACCTACAAGTTAAGGAGTAGTTAACTTGAATCCATGAATTGGTTGCCGGTGATGAGACCCACTTTCTTGAGTGCTGCAAGAAAGCTGTATGCAGTGGGTCATTATTTAGACAGATCTGATCTAGTTAACCGATCATAACTTAGAGTTACAACCGAATGATCCAGTGACCAAAAACCACACAAGAAGGACATGTTTTCTCTACCTTCAAGTTAAGGACAAGTAAACTTACATCCATGAATTGGTTGCCGGTGATGAGACCCTCCTTCTTGAGTGCTGCCAACAGGTTTGCGGCAGCCTCGCGCTCAGAGTCAGACAGCTGGATGCAGTGGGTCATGACGTAGCTCAGCAGGGCAGGGACGTGACGCTTGGGAGCCTGGAGATCTTTGAAGCCAGAGACGAAAGCCTCCTCGTCCTTCTCCTCCTTCTCCTGTAAGTAATTCTTCAACAGCTCTTCCTAAAAAATTAAACCAGAACGTCAATGACGTAGCGCTCATCCGCCATCTCGCAACATCAAATATCGCAAATTTCATGTGGTACACTTTTCAACTGGTCAAAAAATAAAAATTTGATGCCCTGGAAGGGACATGGGAAAAAATAAAAAAATAAAAAAATAAATTTAAAAAATAAAAATAAAAATAAAAATAAATAAAATAAAAAACAAAAACAAACAAAACAAACAAACAAACAAAAAATAAAATAAAATTAAAAAAAATAAAAATAAAAATAGAAAAATAAATAAAAATTAAATTAAAAAAAATTAAAAAAATAAAAAAATAAAAAATTTACCATAATTAATGAATGGAGAAAAATTTCAAAATTCTGTGTAGCAGTTTAGTGTACCAAAGTTAGCTCTACCAGATAAAGCAAACCAAATCAAAATCGGTCGAGAAATGAAGGAGAAGAAGCATTTTTTGTGATTTCGAATAATTTGCATAAATTACCATAGATAATGAATTTCATGAATCTGTATAGAAGTTTGAAATCCCCCTCTTAGCCCTATCTTATGAAACCTAGCCCTATTAGATAAACCAAACAGAATGAAAATCGGTCGAGAAATGAAGGAGAAGAAGCATTTTTTGTGATTTCTGGAATAAATTTGCATAAATTACCATAATTAATTAATGGAGAAAAATTTCAAAATTCTGTGTAGAAGTTTAGTGTACCAAAGTTAGCTCTACCAGATAAAGCAAACCAAATCAAAATCGGTCGAGAAATGAAGGAGAAGAAGCATTTTTTGTGATTTTTGGAATAAATTTGCATAAATTACCATAATTAATTAATGGAGAAAAATTTCAAAATTCTGTGTAGAAGTTTAGTGTACCAAAGTTAGCTCTACCAGATAAAGCAAACCAAATCAAAATCGGTCGAGAAATGAAGGAGAAGAAGCATTTTTTGTGATTTTTGGAATAAATTTGCATAAATTACCATAATTAATTAATGGAGAAAAATTTCAAAATTCTGTGTAGAAGTTTAGTGTACCAAAGTTAGCTCTACCAAATAAAGCAAACCAAATCAAAATCGGTCGAGAAATGAAGGAGAAGAAGCATTTTTTGTGATTTTTGGAATAAATTTGCATAAATTACCATAATTAATTAATGGAGAAAAATTTCAAAATTCTGTGTAGAAGTTTAGTGTACCAAAGTTAGCTCTGCCAGATAAAGCAAACCAAATCAAAATCGGTCAAGAAATGAAGGAGAAGAAGCATTTTTTGTGATTTCGAATAAATTTGCATAAATTAGCATATATAATGAATTTCACGATTCTGTGTAGAAGTTTTAAATCCCCCTCCTAGCCCTATCTTATGAAACAATCAGAATCAAAATCGGTTGAAAAATAACGAAGAAGAAGCATTTTGAAAATTGTGGACGGACGGACGGAAGGACGGAAGGACGGAAGGACGGACGGACGGACGGACGCCGGACGCAACGCCATGGCATAAGCTCATCGGGCCCTTCGGGCCGGATGAGCTAAAAACAAGTTACAAATCTTAGCTAATCTAGAAATGAGCAAAAACGGAGTGACATTGGTAAAAATTCACAATTTGGGGAGCCTGGAGATACTTAAAGCCAGAGACGAAAGCCTCCTCATCCTTCTCCTCTAAGTAGGTCTTCAATAGCTCTTCCTTAAAAAAAAACAAAAAACAAGTAACAAATTTTAGCTTCTCAAGTTATATAGAATCTAGAAATGTGCAAAAACAGAGTGACATTGGTAAAAATTCACAATCTTGGGAACCTGGAGATACTTGAAGCCAGATACAACAGCCTCCTCCTCCTCGAAGTATGTCTTCAACAGCTCTTCCTAAACAAAATTTAAAAACAAGTAACACATTTTAGCTTCTCAAGTAATAAAGAATCTAGAAATGTGCAAAATGGAGTGACATTGATACTTGGGAGCCTGGAGATCCTTGAAGCCAGAGACAAAAGCCTCCTCATCCTTCTCCTCTAAGTAGGTCTTCAACAGCTCCTCCTGAACACATTTAAAAACAAAACAAAATCATCAGTGAGAGGAATAAAACAATTTTGTCAGCTTCTCTTTTCCACGCTAGCTCGGTAGGGCAAGGATGCGACGCTTGGGAGCCTGTGATAAAAGCCTCCTCCTTCTTCTCCTGAAATATAAAGCAAACAGGGAATCAAAGTAATATACATTATGATTTTTAAGCCTAGTGCACATAGAGCTGACTAGAACCAATTCGACTAGTTTTCAGTCAGGCTAGCGCCGGGCCCGATCAGTCGGAGTTGATTCTGCATGTTGAAATCGACACTAACTGACATCCAACAGGCAAAATCAGAGTCCTGAAGGGGATGCACACTGACCCAATCCGACTGAAAACCAGTTGGAGCGGGTTGAGTTGATTCTGTGTTCATGTTGATTTATTTACCTAGGCTGACCACTTAAAGGGATAGTTCTTTCAAATTTGACAGTCCGTTTTTCATTATCTCACAAGTGTGAAGTGCCCTCTATATCAAAACTCAACTATCCCTTTAATGGCCTAGTCCCACTATAGCGTATCTCCTTCCGTCCCCTATCCGTTTGCCATCCGGAAGGTACTAGCAGAATACTGGCAGGAAACGAAATAAAGCTGAACAAATTTGGAATGGACTAGTAGGATACTTTTAATTTGGCTCTGTTTCGTGTGAAATGAAATTGCATGAAACTTCCCAATTTGGCAGATACTTACCGTTTCGCTGCATTTTGGTCAGATAGGAAACGGAAGGAGATAGGATTTAGTGGGACTGATCAGGCAAAACACTAGTTTACTGGTTACATACTTAACAAGGGAAAAGTATTTATTTCTCAAACTCACCATTGATGTCAGCAGTTCCTCCTTGCTGGGTTGCTTCTTCCTCTCCTGTTTCCTATCCGCAAAACCACCGCCGCCGCCACTACCCCCTCCCCCTGGGACATGCTTGACAGGTAGTCCTGGGTAGCCAGTTTGTAGGGACGATGGCTGGCCTGGCATAGCGCCAGCAGGGTTCTGAGGTAGCAGACTCTGGAGGGGCGTCATGCCAGGACCCAGCGGGATGTTGGAGCTGGGAGCTGTGGACATGGCGCTGGGGGGCAGGAAGCGGGGTCCCTGCGGCTTCAGCATCATGTTGCTGGATGGTCGGAGATTGATCTGGAAGAATAGATTTGATTTGATTTGATTTGATTTGATTTGATATGATTTGATTTGATTTGATTTCATTGATTTCATTTGTTTCAATATTTCTAACAATATAAACTATATCATAAGTTATTTATATTAAAATTTCTTGTACACGACACAAAACAATTTCACCTATAATTTTACAGATTCTCAATTTTATACATGCTAAATGTAAGGGCCATTTCAAGAAAAGCAGAGATTCATTTTCTCTCTAATTCCGGCAATAAGAATGGGGGGTTACCAAATGCTGGTTGCCTGAAACCAGAATTGGGAGGCCCTGGGCAAGCAGCTCATCTCCAGCTCTGCTTAACAAGATAAAGTATGAAATCATTCTGATTTGACCAAAGTCCTTATCTAGCAGAAATTGATTGAAAATACTGATCAAAATCTGATCTGTGACAGTTCTAGAACCCAGTCCTGTTCCAACTCACCTCGCCAGAATCCATCTTGTTCATCCGCGGCAGCGGTCTACTCTCCCTCTGCTCATCGCGTTGCCGCCCTCCCTCCCACTGCTGTCCTCCATACGGCTTGTCCTGCTGCTGCCGGGGGATGTAACCCCCACGATTGCCGCCCATCCCGCCCCGATTGCCGCCACGACCATCACGGTCACTGCGCTCTCCGGATCCAGGTCCGCCGCGGTACTCCTGATTCTCCCCTGAACCACGGCCACGATACTCTTGGTTCTCTTTGTTGTAGTATGGCTTGTTGTAACCACCTACAGAGGGAAACAAATAATTAATCATTTCATAATTTTGCAGACTATATTTTTGCTGCCCATCCCGCCAGGACAATGGCAGTCTCTGCGCTCGCCGGATCCACGTCCACGATACTCCCGATTCTCGCCAGAACCACAACTGCGGTCATGATACTCCTGGTTCTTCTTGTTGTAGTATGGCTTGTTGTAGCCACCTACAGAGAGGAAAAATAATAAATGATTTCATTATTGCCAGCAATTCCGCCAGGATCCCCACCAAAATCGCAGCCATGACAATTACAGTCTCCACGCTCGCCTGATCCATGTCCATGATACTCCTGATTTTTGCCTGAACCGTGGCCGCGATACTGTTGTAGTATTGCTTACTGTAACCAACTTCAGCAGGAAAAATAGTACATTATAAATTTCTGTAGATTTAAGTTTAACCATGTTATGCATTCAAGTTTTTACCTCCATCATGTTGCATACTGCTTTTCATTAATGCCCATCCGAACAACATAATTAAACCAAGACAACTGCCATCTTGGCAAATCACTAGGTCAACAAATTTAAGGCTTGCCTGACATTGTTTAGAACCCGTTACCCATGGCGATGAATAGCCGTGTCATCTTATTTTGGTATTCTATACAGTCAAACCTGTCATAGCAGCCACCTGTCTTTAGCAGCCTACTTATATATAGTGGCCACTTAAACTGTTCCCCTGCAGAGACAAAAATGCTACGAAACCTGTCTATAGAGATCACCTGTCTACAGTGGCCACTTTCCTTGCATTCCATAGGTGATCACTGCACACAGGTTTGACTGTCTTTTGCCTGCTTCATATTTTGTTTTTTTCTTACTGTACCTTGGTATTGCTGCTGCTGCTGCTGCTGTGGATGCTGCTGATTCTGTTGCTGCTGCTGCTGGTAGTGCGGCTGATACTGCTGTTGCTGCTGATATGGCTGATGGTTGCCACCTCTCCCCTGCTGTTGCCCGCCACGTTGGTACTGCTGATGCCCCCCACCACGCTGATCACCCTGCTGGTCACGCTGCTGATTGTGGTAGCGATTCTGCTGCTGCTGGTATGGCTCTTGCTGCTGTTGCTGCTGCTGCATGCCGGCTCCGCGATCGTTGCCGCCGCGGCCGTTGGGATCACGATCGCGGTCACGGTCTCGAGAGTCGTCACGCCCACCCATCCGCTGTTGCTGCTGCTGCTGCTGGTTATTGTCTTGGTTACGGTTATTCTGGAAGCGCGGCGCTGGGTTCTGGTAACCGCCTTGCTGCTGGCGACCTGTATACATAAGGATAATAATAAAAGTGATATTAATGATGATGATGATAATGACGGTGACAGTGATAATGATGATGATACTGTGCAAGGCCAAGATAAATGCATACTTCTTTTCTTTTTTTATATAGGACCATCATTTCTGGTTCAGGAAAAATTTGCCAAGTCTCTATTTTCTTTCCCAACTGAGCTACCAAAAAAAGGGTAAATATCCAGCATTCTAGGTAATCAATGGCTTTCATTTATCGGTACAGGAAGCGTCAACAACGAACCTTGGTTTTGCCTGTCCCTCCGATCCCCGCTGTCCGAGCGATTGTTGCTACCACGATGCTGCTGGTACTGCCCTTGTTGCTGCTGCTGCTGCCCCATCTGGCGATGCTGGGTGCGTGGACTGTAGTTTGAATCAAACACCGGTGGTGGGGAGAGCTCATCGCTGATCACTCCCGGCCCTGCACCAACTCTACCAGCTGATGGGAAAATAAGTTTATAAGAGTTGAAATGAAAGTGATTTAAGCCTGTGTCACAAATCACCGGATAGCATTGTCAGGCGTGGAATGTTTTGTGCATAAAGCAAAAAGGCAACTTTCATTGCACTGACTTAGTAGTTAGTACACAGTTATAACTTTCCAGTGGATAATTACAAATCTAAGCACTCCCAATAGTAAATATCTTTTTCACGAAAGGGATATTCGAGAAACAAAAAGCTGTTCCATGTTTCTATTGGGAATACGGATACAACAAGGTATGAGAGAACAACTAGATTTCTAAATTTCTAAGATTTGGACAATGTTACTAGATCCCTATAACTACATATTACTGTAAACGTGGTAATATTCGTGGTGCTTAAATTTTCATGATTTTTTTTTTTTTTTCGCTGAAGTCGGCGTACGCGAACCTTAAAACCCGTGAATATATGCAATCTTATTGATTTTCAATCACTATAATATAATATAATTTTGATGAGGGTCTTACGATCGGCCGCAAAATTAAAAACCCGCGAATGCGTTTTTGCGTCGCTCAGCGCGAAATATTAATCGCGCGAAAAATAACAACATTTACAGTACTACTACTTACACATGGTATCCAGAAGAAAGAGATCGGCCATGCCTCCTCTAGCCGGCCATGGACCGCTTCCCCCATTTCCAAAGAAATCTGGCTGAGTGAGGTGTGTCAGGGTGGAGTGATGATGCGGGTCATTCTGAAATGATATGAGAAAACATGGATGAATAAAGTTGAGATCTCATTCTTGTACAAATTCATGGGCAGTAAACAATATTTATGACCCCAAAAAGCAAAAAGCTAGGTCTACCTTCCCCATAAAGACATAAAGAACGATTTATTTGAACATCATCAACATCACCATCGTCATTATTATCATTACCATCATCATCATCACCACCACTACCGCCATCACAATGACCATCATCACCATCACAAACACAATTCTCCACGAGATTTACCTTCTCTTCAGCGTGCAACTGTTTGATGGTGTGTGGCCCATGACACCTCTGATGGTGGCATGGGATCCAGTTATTTTCCCTCATCACCACCACCACCACCACCACTACCACCATCATCACCACCACCACCACCACCACTATCTTCATCATTCATAACAATTAGTAAGTAGTACGATCATTATCATTATTATTACCATCATCACCATCGTCATCATTATCATTACCATCATCATCATCACCACCACTACCGCCATCACAATGACCATCATCACCATCACAAACACAATTCTCCACGAGCTTTACCGAGCTTTGTCTTCAGCCTGCAATTGTTTGATGGTGCGTGGCCCATGAGGCCTCTGATGGTGGCGTGGGATCCAGTTATTTTCCCTCATCACCACCACCACCACCAATACCACCACTACCACCACCACCACCACCACCACCACCACCACCACTATCTTTATCATTCATAGAAATTAGTAAGTAGTACGATTAGTAAGATTTACCTTATTATCTTCAGCGTGCAGCTGCCTGATGGTGCGTGGCCCATGGCGCGTTTGATGTTTGCGTGGGATCCAGTTATTGTCCCTCAAGTCCAGACAGTCCTGCAGCATGAACCGGATGCGCGATGGCAGCTCCATGCTGTCCGAGAAACGGGACATGCGCACAAAGTATTGGTCCATCCATTGCTGTAAAAAAAAAACCAAGGGATCAAAATAACCAAACATTTAGATTTGACTTTGACATAGAAATTGACGACTTTTTCTCTTGCCCAGTCAGGAAACAAGATATCAAACATGATGAACTAAAAAACATACAGATATATACTTGGCCTACTTACCCTAGCCCTCATGATCTATTGATCCACCTACGGTGGTTATCATCTCACAGAGGCACTCCAAGCTATGCAACCCAAATATACACTAACATAAACACACAACCTAACAGACAAACAAACAGACAAGCTAACTAACAAACAGACAAAGTAACAAGTCCTACCCTAGGTAGCCTTATCGTGATCAAGTCTTACACCTACAGTGAATATTATATTACAAACTTTGATCTTTGCAACAAACTTATCAAATAATTTACTACACATCACAAATAAAACTAACGTACAGACGAACTATCAAACATACAGACAAACAAACAAGCCTTACCCTAGCCTTGTTGTGATCGAGTCGTCCGCCTACAGTGGTTATTATCTTACAGAGGCAAACCAAGCTATGCAACCAACATCCACAATTCCACACTCACTAACAAACAAGCTAACTAACATACAGACAGGCCGACATAGTAACAGACATACACACAGACACACAAACGAGCCTTACCCTAGCCTTGTCATGATCGAGTCGTCCGCCTACAGTGGTTATTATCTTACAGAGGCACTCCAAGTCCTCCGCCTTCTCTCCCAGGTGCTCCCCACTCTTCTTCTCAAGGAGCTGCATTTACAACAGAAATACAAGTTTAAACAAATATATGAATAAATTATGAAATTAAATACGTAAACATTTTAATGAATTGTAATCTGATGAAAACACAAATATATAAATGAATTCAAGTGATACATTAACTTGGTAAAATTCAACCTAAATCACTTGGAGCTTTCACACTTCTCTTGAACCTTGTTAAATGAAATGGGTTTAAATTTTTCAAATGTCTCCCTAATTTTGGAGATATGTTAGATTGAATTTGACCGCTTTCGACCGTAGTCGAGAGTATGTGAATTTGGATACATCACACAAACTTTGGGGATAAAATCAGACATTGATTTTTCTCTGTTTTCAGCAGGTACACTTTATGGGGGAAAATATAGAGTTCATGGAACTAAGCTAGCAGGGTTTTATGAATATGGGCCATAGAGGTCTCCAGTTTGATTCTGTCAAAGCATAATGATTTTTGCTCAATTTTAATTAAACTCTCACCTGTTTGATGCATCGATGTAGAATGGATTCATGTAGCATTCCAAGCTTACCAAGTTCACCTAAAACACAAACACAAACGGAGAAAACAAGTTAATTATTTTAAGCTTTGTCACATAACAATTCCAATCATGCATCCCAAAAATTGCGATGGAAGGGAAAGTCGAGGGGGCCAGACCAAGAGGAAGACCCCCTAAGAGATGGATGGATTGCCTGAAAGTAGACTGCACTAAAAGGATGTACACATTATAGCAGAGGCAAGTCACTTGGCAAGAGACCGGAGCGAATGGCAGGGAATCACAAAGAGCGGATGCCACCACTCAACCCTCCGTTGGAGTGACGGCACAAGTCCAGTAAGTCAAGTCAATTACCAGCAAGTACCAGCAATCTGTTCTGCGGCATCCTGAGTTATATGAGACGTCTAATCCATTTCATTGCAATCGATACATTTTACAATTTACCTAAAAACATTGTGCATTCACACTCGCCAATAAACTGGATGTTTCCAAGCATCTCCAGCCAGGCACTAAGAAGTACCAACATATTTTACAATGTAGTGGGACTATTGAGCGTTCAGACACACCAACAAACTGGAGGTTTCCGAGCTTCTTCGGGCTGGTATTAAGAACTACTAACTCATTTTACAATGTATATGGTGTGTTTTAACACACAAACAAATTTTTCCTAGCACTGTATTCTACACGGTGGTAGGACAGCTATCTACAAACATATTTTACAATGGAGTAGGACTATTGAGCATTTTTACATTGTATACTGTGTGTTAAAACAGAGAAATAAACCAATTTTGTTCCTAGCACTACATTCTTCACTGTGGTAGGACAGTTACAGCTATCTACCAACATATTTTACAATAGAGTGGGACTATGGTGTGTTCAGACTCACCGACAAACTGGATGTTTCCAAGCATCTTGAGCTTGGCCTGGCCTCGCTGGTCGTCCTCCTCTGGGGTGAGAGGGCCATTATGAGTGTTATATGCTGCAAGGAAACAAATAAAAAACACTCTCTCAGTAACAAGTCAATGGAATTATTATTAACAAGTGGCCAAGCAGCTCTCCGCAACGCTGTCTGTGCATGCACAGGATTCTGTACTGGAATCACTTACGCTCTTATTGATGAGTGTATCATCGCCATAGAGTTGTACATACAGCTCGATGCTCATCACATAAATAGATGTTGCTCACAGTGCGTACAAACATATGCGTGAT
Source organism: Echinarachnius parma (assembly GCA_037951105.1). Classification (NCBI taxonomy): domain Eukaryota; kingdom Metazoa; phylum Echinodermata; class Echinoidea; order Clypeasteroida; family Echinarachniidae; genus Echinarachnius; species Echinarachnius parma. The sequence goes on from JBAMJV010007152.1 coordinate 76,507, forward strand.
CGACTCCTCGAACAGTCTTCCCGTATCGGGATATAGAGCGCAATCATGGATTCAGACGCCACAGAGATTGGAGATACATAGCAGAACTGCCAACATTCAATTCACATGTCTAATTCAGCGAGGTTACAAACAGCAGTCAGAGATATAGATATGAAAAACATGCACCACATTGTAAAAAAAATGTTGTTGTTTTTTTCTTTGTATTTCTGAAACTGATCTTTGGCTTTATCCAACCCTCGAAATTAACTTTTTTTGCTGGTGGCCCGGTCGGGCCAGTAAAATTAGTATTTTTCCAATTTTGGTGGCCCGAAACCAAAATCTACTGGCCCGAAAAAAATAAGGAAAAACAAAAGTAAAATTAAAACAATAACCATATTCATAGTTTCAGGGTACTGGGCAATGTTTAGCCTCATTTGTTACTGTATTCAATGCTCGAAATTATCTTTTTTTCTGGTGGCCCGGAAATAAAATTTACAAACAAAGAAAAACAATGGTCATGACTACTTGGTCATTAATTGGTAAATTATGGAAGTTATGTGTTAAAATTACCACCATCATTAAAGAAATCCATCACTGAATAAACAAAACAAAACCTAGAATCGAGCAGTTTCATCTAAGAGTCATCAATCAACTGATGAAACTAAGCTCTTTTCCATGTACGATTTTGTTATTTTATGGTCCATAAAATCTCCAACACAAAAAAACACACATGGGACTGAGCATAGCTAAGATAACTTTTCAAATCGGGAAATGAAATCACTTAAATCTTTGTTATTTTACAAGCTAAAATAATTCCAAGTAGTCACAAGTCTCTACCTTGTAAAAATGATTCTTTCTAATACCTTCAAAAATATGAATAATGATCCGAAAGATGAAATTATTCCCCTTTATTGACGGTATCGCGGACGGTATCGCAAAGGCAAGCACACTGCACTTTGCAATATGAATGAATGTGAAAAGTTAGACATGTGTTTTGATAGGTCTTAGTATGCACACATACTCCCTCTGTGGATTGGTTGTTCTATGTTTATATTCTACATGTTGCAAAGGCTTCCAGGGGGTGTGTGGGAAATTAAGAAAACAGCATAAGCATATGCTTTTACTTTTAGTCATTACACACCTCTGGAAGTTGTTTAATTTTACCATGATTTATCATGCAAGAAGTAGATAATTCAAGGGAGAGTGTTCATATGAGGAAATAGCACATATTTGTAGGCATAAATAAGGATTAATTCAACTAGCGCAAGTGCGCTTGCGACTTTTTATGTCCGTCCTTTTCATTTCTTGCAAATATTTAAATCACAATTAAAGTGTTTTTAAGAGGTGTCAAACTTGAGATTCATATTCCTTGATGTTGTCTTCTTATGGTTTAAACATTTGGTGGCCCGATCGGGCCACCAAACTTTGGCATTTTCATGTTTTTACTGGCCCGACCGCAACTTTTACTGGCCCCGGGCCATCGGGCCTACGCAAATTTCGAGCGTTGCTTTATCAAAATAATTCAATAATGACAATTTAGTCTTCAAAATCAAGCATTTTTCAAAGATGGATACACAGTTCTTACTACTTATTTTTGTCAAAAACAAGACTGACTAAACTTGACTAAACTGACTTGGGCTAAGAGCTGACATTACACTACCATGACATGTACTCACCAGCAAAGGCTCTGGAACGATTCTCAAATTCGTCCTGACACTTGCTGATCAGCAAGCGCCGGAAGGTCTGGAAGGGGGGGAAGAAAATAAAAAATAATTATATATAATAGAAATAATAATGATTCATAATATAGTCAAACCTGTCATAGCTTCCACCTATCTATTATCAGCCAACCTGCCTAAAAGTGGCCACCAAACGTGATCCTCTGCACAGAAAAACAGTGTTATGGAACCCTGTCTACAGTGGCCACTTATTTGGTTTTATTTTGGTGGTCACTATACACAGGTTTGAATGTAGCTCCTTATAAGATACACTATTATCTTTAGATGTACTTCACACTATTATTACCCCAGTCATAGGGTACAATGCCAGCCTGGACACATTGTGCAAAATATCTCAACTCCCTGGGGAGCATTACTTCCAAGCGAGTCATGAGCATACATTAAAGGCTTTCACCTCCTATAGGGTCCCATTTATAAGCCTGGGTAGAAACTAAGAAATACAGATAGCGGATTAACTGTCTTGCTACTGGACCCAAAAAAATAATATGGTTTCATATAAAACAGCAAGGCATGAAAGAACCACAAGAGCTGCAAGTAAATTTGGTCGATTCAGACCAAGTTACTAGAATACAAGCTATTTCAGCAATCAGCATTTAATGAAATATGAATGCATTTATATTTAAATACCTTTATATAGATATTTATGCATAGTTGAGTTGTATGAGATGCCACAGACTGCACATGTTACCAGCAAATGTTGCATCATCTGCATCTTTAAAGTGATCCACTAACTTTATATTTTGTCCCCAAAGTAATATTTGAGACTTCAATCATATACCAATATCATTGTACAATTCTTGAGAATGATATGTGAGATTTTCATAGAAAAAAAAAAATGTTTACCAAATGTAAACAGAGAAAATCAATGTCTGATTTAATTCTGATCATTCCCATGAAGTATCCAAATTTATCTATGGATGATTGAGTACCTGAATATGGATACTCTTGACTACGGTCGAAAGCGTCCAGAGACGCTTTCAAATTCAATCTTAAATATCTCCATAATTAGGGAGACATTTGACAAATCAAAACCCATTTTATTCTTCTGTTAGCATAAGCCAAACAACAAGGTACAAGAAAGTGTGAAAGCTCCAAGTGATTTTGGTTAAATTGTATACAGTTAATGGATCACTTTAAAAATGCATTAAAACATGAAAGCCATTCTCACAAAATTAGATGGACATGTGATACTCACTTTAACAGCTGAACCCGAAGGTTCAAAATCAGGGGCGTCTTCGTCTAGTCGCCTACATAGCTGTGCGTACATAGAACTGTACTTGGGTTCTTCCAATGCTTTTTCGAACACCTAGGAATATAAATGATAAATAAATGATAAAGAGACGTTTATGTTTTGTAAGTTTTGCAAATGTTATATAATTTCATGCTTGTTTTCCCCTGCTGTACACCATGGTAACATTTGTACATGATTTTTATGTTTGAAATAAGAACATACTCTGTCTAATAATAGTGTCATCTCTGAGCGCTTTACCATGATATTATTACCCTGGTCATCAGACACACTCACAATCAATCATTTAAAGGGGTAGGATTTGGCCAAACATTTTGTAAGTTTCTTAAGGAAATGTCACCACGTAAGGAGTAATGTATACATTGCAAAAAACTACCCAATTAAGTGAAGACTACTGTACTGGGCATGGTATTTGGCATGGTTCAAACCATGACCGGGTCATACTAAATACTACCTTCTACATGGTCATATTGCTAACAAGATTTCCAATGGGACTTACCAGTAGAATGATGCCTTTGAGGATTACTTTTGAATTAATGCCTACATTGAGCAGTTCCAAGCAGAGTTTGTCAAACTTTTCTGGGGTAAGTTTATTGAGGATTCTGTGGAATAAAAAAAAATAGACAATGGGGTTAAATGTAAGTATGTTGTATATTAAACAATGCAAATAAAACTGTTCAGAAGCACCAATAATAGAAAGTGCTCAACAGGCATCATCATCATCATCGTCGTCATCATCATCATCATCATCATAATCATTGTCGTCGTCATCATCAACATCTCCATCATCAACTACATCATCATCATCATCATCATCATCATCATCATTTTCATCATCAACATCATCAACAATTTTCTCAGTTAAGATTATACGAGATCGACTTACCCTCGTACACGCCTAAAGACGATGTCTTGCTGGTCACTGTTACGCGATTCATCACGTCTGGTGGTGCTCGGCGGCACCCAACGAGGGACTTTTCTCACTGCTTGTTCATTTTTTGAATATTGGCTGCAAGATAATTTTTAAAAAAGGAATAACAAAAATCTGAATAAGACAATCTGAATCATCATTTTGTTTTATCACACAACTTCCTGCCAATGGCTGGCGAAAATAGGCAAATCTGAGCACTACATCATTTAAGAAAATAAACTGAAAAGGTTATCACACATTTTACTGGTTTTTTTGTTCTGGTTTTTATTGGCTGTTATTGGGTTATCAAATTAGTTGACCACATCAACTGAATCTCACTGATTGCCTCAAAATGTATTTTAAACTGATAGTCCAAACTTCTGTAGTTAAAGCAGACCTCATCATCATCATCACAGGTACACAGCAACAGAACGAATGTTCCATGACGCTGTGGTCGGGTGCAGATGCGACTCAGTGATTATTTATTTAGCGCGGCCTTAAATTTATCTAGGGATGGCATTGATGTAGTGGCAAGGGGCAAATCGTTCCAGTCCCGTATGGTTCTGGGCAGAAGAGTACAAGTGCCTGTCTGTTCTGGACTCCATTACGTTGTAGGCATCAGGTGTAAAGCGTCGACTTGAGCGGTTAGAGTTTCTGGGTTGGAGCTTGGTTGATGTTACTGGGGATTTCCCCTTGTGAATTAAGTAAAACTGGCTCAATCTGGCATTGAGTCGTCTATCAGCGAGACTTTCCCACTCCAATTGTTTCAGCATACCGGTAACACTGGACTTTCGACTGTAGTCATTGACTACAAAGACCTGTCTATAAAGACCACCTGTCACATTTGGCCCTCGATTTTAGGAACTGGGGAAAAAGTTAAGCAACAATTTTAAACAATGAGAGTGCTTTAACACCAGTGACAGTTCTGGGCCCTGTTGCAGAAAGAGATACATTCAGTTGTAAGTTACACAATTAATTGTAAGTCAGATCATGTGAATTATCAATGCGCGAATCTGATTGGTTGAAATGTGCAGAGTTTCCGACTTACAATCGATTGTATCTCTTTCTGCAACAGGGCCCATGACAGGCAATCATTCAGCTTAGAACTACAACTTACAAGTGAAAAGAAATGACCTCTGACAAAATTTAACTGAATTTTATATCTACATATTATTACAAACCTCATCAATGTCATTGCTGTCACAGAAACACACTCAAATAAAACAGCTTCCAAAATTAAAGGAGTAAAACCAAGAAATAACTAATTGAGAAGCACCAAAAACAGAAAAATTGTCCACTTTATCCAAAGTTCTACAACACACAGTGAAGGACTACAGTGTTGACAATGAAGTTTGCATCCAACTTTCCACTCTAATGGTTATGCATGTAATGTAGCTTGTTTACCCATGCGATGCACTGTATGTATGTAAAGCAGATTCTACAATGTACCGTATGCACAATGTACAGTGCAGGCCTGCATGTTCTTGTTTACTGCTTTAATACAATGAAAGTGGATCTCTTTGTCAGTGCACAGGAAATTCCAACAAAGGGGATTATTAAAACTGATCAAGGATGTTGTGTTGTTGTCCTTTATCATTTACATGTACAGGGGGGGGGGGGGGGGGGGGGGGTCACAAAGATCTTTAGAAGTTGAACTTAACTCTAAGGTGGACTTGCAAATTATGGAAAGCCATTAGTTTCTTTGAAAGCAAATTTGCAATAAGTTCTTTTAAAAAGCAAAAAATGTTGATCCAAATCATTTATATTTTATGTTATCAAGGTGATTTCATGTTCTTCCAAGATGTAAAATTCATGAAAAGTCTAAAATACTTGCAATTTTGCTTTATAATATATTTTATTGCAAAGCTACAAATGGCTTACCATAGTCCAAAATTTCAACTTACATGTAGGATCATTGTGAAACACACACCCCCCAGGGTCTACAAACCCACTTGCTCAGAAGGCGGCTAAGTTTCAAGCTCGCCCACATGAAATCTGCCTGCACTCATAAATTTGTTTTGATTAAATTTATGGGGGCTCTTTTAAGATTTTCAGGGGCTCTTTTTGGCATTTCGAGGGCTATTTCGCCCCGGACCAGTGTACTTGTTTCACTGTTGCCCACTTGCCCAGGACAAGTACAATTCGTGGAAGGGCAATAATGTTTCACAGCTTGCAAACAATTGGGCAACCTGTACACAGTTTGTAACTGTACAAAGTTACCGTAAAACTCCGTGTATAAGACGCACTCGTGTATAAAACGCACCCCCAACTTTCTATTAAAAAAAATGAATATTCATATATTCATGAGGTAGCAATGCTCATTAAATATGCAAAATACTAAATTCATTAATAACTTTTTTGTTGAGAAAAATGTATAACCACTGTTTAGAAAATTGAATATTAAATGAGTGCTGCTACTCATGAATATCTGAATATTCAATTAGTAGCAGTGTTACTGCTTAAAAACTTGCATTTTGTTTTGCTAACCACTATAATTTATGTAGGAAAAAGGTATATTTTGATACATGTTCCCCCTTATATAAAGCTCTTGTCATGCCCTAGACCAGTTTAATATGCATTAAACATGACTACCGGGTGTCCCCAAAAAAAATTTCTAAAAATTTTTTTTTTTTTTTTTTTTTTTTTGGCTGTACCTGTGTATAAGACGCACCCCCCACTTTGAAAATTTTCCGACGGAAAAAAAGTGCGTCTTATACACGGAGTTTTACGGTACCTCAAATGTACATGTAAGATGGTAAGCTTACATGTACATAAGAGGTCTCATTGGTCATACATTCATAAATAAGCTGCATTTAATTTCCCTCTGTTTCAATTCAAAATGGACCCGACAGTACCTCTAGCATTGAAACGCATATCTCATGAATGTACACATAACCTTCTTTTTTTCAGTGAGAACTTTGGTAAACAATACAAAAACTAGTATAAATATGTACATAGTACATGCACTGTATACTTAGTAGAACTTGTAATGAATACCGTATTGTACATGTAATGCTTAATTTACAATAACTAGCGTAACATGGTCAGTGTGTACATAACACAGACATGACATTTGCACTAAGTGTTCTGTCTAAATAACTATTTACACAATTACAGTGCTCTCGGAAGTACTCATGATATATTGATAAGCCACTGATAATGAGATTTCAGCTCAATGTAACTGTTATAAATCAATGACACTTCCTATCTCCAGACAAACTACATACGTATGTAAAATCTGTGATAAAGAATTTAATTGAAACACTAATTAAAACCAATCTGTACTACATGTAGATTTCCAGATGTGGAATTAATTTTTCATTTTAGGGGGCTACTTTTTCAATCTGAATGATGGATATCACAAAATATTTCACATAATAACCTATGGTAATTTTAGGGGCTACCTACTAATTTCAGGGGGCTATTTTGAAAATTAGGGGGCAAAATCGCCCTCAGCCCCGTATATTTCCTTACCTGGTTTCATGCTACATGTACTTGCTATTGTTCAGTTACCATGTACGCAGAGTGGTTTACACCTAGCAGGAATTACATGTAAATTGTAGCTATACATAGATCTATGACATTGCCTATTAAATCTCGTAAACATGGAATGTTCGACACCTTGGTAGGTTTTCCAGTTATCAGGAGTTATTGAATTGCTACTTCCTATTTGTACAGTTACATTGTACATGCAAATCGATGCCCACTTAACCCGTTGCTTACGGGAACCCGGTGGGCTATGTACAAAGCCTATGGGAATTTCAGAATCTCGAAGAGAACGGGTTAATAGCATACTAGATCATGTTATACTTAGGGAATTAAGGAAAAAGGACACAGGTTTCTATTTGTACAGTATACATGGGCCAAAGCCAAAAGTATGGGCAAATGCGACGGGACGGAATTTGATAGCTATTTTGATCATACAAACAAAAATAAAGATGTGACTGGATAAAATTGGGTTGTTACATGGACAGGGTAAAGTGATGAATGTTATCAAACAGAAAAATTGAAAAAATTACGAGTCTGTTGCCATGGTAACTACATGTTTTTGAAGCGCGACGGGACGGAACGATAGAATGACACAATTTTTTGTTTTGCAAACAATGTTGTTTTCTATCAAAAGTAAAATCCTAGTTAAATCCTGCCATGCATCATAAGAAAGGTATGAATGTTCAGTCTCAACACAAGAAAAAGCTAAGCTTCCACATCAATAATTTTTTTGTAAATTTAATTTTTGTAATGTGGTGTCGGCGCGACGGGACGGAAACGCGACAGGACGGAAATTTGGTCATGTACAAAACAAATGGCAAATTTTTCAATTGCAATCATTTTCAATCCCTCATGAATTTTTTTGCCATTTTAAACATTTATTTCACCTAATGGCCAATACAAAATAGTTCTAAGCATATTTAGTATTGATATCACAGTAAAAAGAGAAAATTACAAATTTTACCCATTGGACCATGTACAAAACAAATGGCATTTTTTTGTATACAAATTTATTTCCTTTTTTTTAAAAGATTTATTAATGTTTTAAGATAAAAATTACATACTACTAGCTAATATAGCATTTTTTATCATTTGCTGCTTGGATTTCAAAATAAACTGAATTAAAACAAATCTGAAAAAAAATTTATAGTAAGTGTGGAAGCACTGCTGTACATAGCTTATGGAGGAGGGTTCCCACCCAAATAATGTGAATATTTTCCTCTCAAAATTAATTTTAGTTAATTAGCAAATTAGTTCATTTTAAAGCAAAAATACATGAAACTGTTTTTTATTCTCTTTCAACTATACAGAAGAAAGAAAATTTGTGATGAAATTGCATTGAAAATGGGATTTAATCTGGATTAAATTCCGTCCCGTCGCACAATTTCCGTCCCGTCGCGAAAATGTCAAAGCCTCGTAGAATTTTTCTGAAAAGAGGAAATGAAATTCTAACCTCATAAAAGTGTTCGGGCATGAATTCATTAATACTTCAGAGAAGATGGCAATAAATAACTGCTCTAATATTGAGTGACGCTAAAAAATGGATGTTAAAACGCGACGGGACGGAAAAATGTCAGAATAAGGCCATTTTTTGCCCAACTAAAGAGGGCAGTATTATACGAAATGTAGGTGGTACAATTGTCCTATGCATGAGCTATCCAAAAACACTTCTATATTTCTAGAATGAATCTTAGTTTTTTTATAAATCAAATTTTTCAAAATTCCGTCCCGTCGCGCTGTGAGGGCGCTTTTCATTATTTAAAAGTGTATTACAGGAAATCCGAGAGACGGTATGCTTAGCCGAACACGGTTCCGGAAACTGCAGATACTCACCTTTCCTATCATACATGAAAGAAAATGATTTTTTCAATTTGAAATTTGTACCCTTGGGTTGACTACTTTTGGCTTTGGCCCACATGCAGGTCGATGCCCCCTTAGCAGGAAGTGTACTTGAGAGATCTGTGAAAGGCAATTAATGAGATTACTTGACACATTTCATAGGATGTTGTAAAATGTTAGTTGAACATTCTACATTGACACAGGTAGGTTTTCCAGTTATCGTGACAGTTAGTTGCGTACTTCCTGTTTGTTAAGTTACATTGTACATGCAGATCAATGCACACTTAGCAGGAAGTGTGCACACAGCAATAGATGTGATAAGGCAATTAAGCCTAGAAGGACAATGAGATAATACTTTATAATGACACACCAATGACATTTCCTTTCATTTGTTGTTTAAGTTAAGGAGTGGTCACACTGAACACGAATCCCCACGAATAGACCCACGAATGCAGTACGAATTGGTACAAATCTATGGCAAGCCGTTTTAACATCTATTCCTATTTCTTGATATCAATAATTGAATTATTGATATATTCAGTTTAATTTTTGATATCAAGTATTACCAATACCGAAAAGTATTTCTTGATATCAAGAATGCATTTCTTGATATCGAGAATGCATTTCTTGATATCGAGAATGCATTTCTTGATATCGAGAATGCATTTCTTGATATCGAGAATGCATTTCTTGATATCAAGAATTTGATTTCTTGATATCAAGAATTGAATTCTTGATATCAAGAAATAGGAATAAATGTTAAAAACAGCTTGCCATTGATTTGTACCAATTCGTACTGCATTCGTGGGTCTATTCGTGGGGATTCATGTTCAGTGTGACCACTCCTTTGTACATAGAATGTCGGGTATCATGTTTTCCAGTTAATACGGACAGTTATAATGCACAATGTATGTGACAATGAGATATGGGCCCCGGTTGCAGAAAGACTTGCAATCAATTGTAAAGTTGCAATTAATTGCAAGTCAGAAAATATGCACATTTGAGCCAATCAGATTAGCGTATGATTGGACTTTACAATCCATTGCATCTCTTTCTGCAACGGGGCGATGATGACATTTCAGATTTCATATCAGTTACATGTTCATAGTCATACAAATTGTGTAAACACAGAATATAAAATATAAACATTCTAGTTAAATACAGACAGTAATTTGCTGAGTACTTCCTTTTTTATACCACTTAACCTAAGTATAATTTTAAGAAAAGCAACAACAGTCAATTGCAACAAGAATGAGACATTATTTATACACCAAAGTCAAAAAACAAATGTAACAATTTACAAATGAAACGGTTCTACATTAAATACATGTAGTTTTCCAGTTATCCTGGCAGTAATTTGCTCCTTCCTATTTAATAAACACAGTTACGTACATAATGACCAGTGCTAAGGAAGTAAACGTGATAACCCAAGGACGATGAGATTTCTTTGAAAGCCGGCCATGACTCAGTGATACACATTTAAATGCTCTGCCTCGTCTGTCAAGTAAAATTCAAAAATTGGTGAAATCAAGCATCCAGCACTAACTTTTTTTGTCTGTACTGGCAACATTTGAAATGTACTTGCCCCAGTATAAAATGTACTTGCCCTCTTACCATGAGATTTACACGTATGAAATTACATTGTTCGCTCATAGTTTATAACTTTAACAATGATTTAGTTGCCCGATCGGGCAAGCAAACTAGACAATTTATACAATTTTACTTGCCCCAGGCAAGCAGGCAAGTCAGCTAGTGTCGAGCCCTGGGTGAAATGTTGGCGACCCAAATTACAGTCTATACCTCTGTGCAACAAAGAAGGGCTTGACACTAGCACTTACCCAGAACAAGTAAAAATTGATGTCGGGCAAGTAAAAATTATATGGTCTAGTTTTGCTGCCTGATCGGGCAACTGACATTTCTGCTCAACTGCAAGAGTAGAATGTACTTCCAAGGCTTAGATGTAAATCTCTTCTAGAAGGAAGTGGGCAAGTAATTTTCTGTTTGGGCAAGTACAATTTGGACATTCATTGTTCTGCTTGCCCGACCAGGCCAGTAAAAAAAAAATGACCGTGGAGGCTTGATGTACATGTGCAGTATGTCTTACAATACATTGCAGAGACCAGAGAGTGTGAAGTATAAGTACATTACTTACAAGTAAATCGAATTGAACTGAATTAAATTACATTGGATTGAATTACACGATTTATTTCCAGTAAAATAAAACACGTTTTCGAATCGTGTGGAAGAGCCGCTAGAAGCCACTAGAAGCCAAAGTCAAAGACTTGTACATGTATGCAATTCATGTAACATTCAAGGGTGCTTGACTGCTTGTACACCATACGTGCATGGCACTTTATACATTGAAATTGTTATAATACTTGCATGCATGCTGTACATATTTCAATTCCATTAATTATGCAAATTTGGCAGTGTGGAGATTAAATTGTTATTCATATGCCCAGAGTAATTTACATGGTTTGGTTACCAAACAACACGCGGTTAAGGCCTTTTCTGTGTATGTGATCTACATCTATGCAAATTAAATGAAAGGAAATGAGGCATACGCTCATGTAGCATACAGATACTATGTTATAAATAAATAATGTGTCCTTCAAGAAATTGTGAATTCTGTTTCATTGGAGAATTATTCATAGTCTTATTACGTTTGCTTCATTAGAATGCCTACTTCACGTGATTAAAGCACTGCATGTGGGCAAGTTGACAGCCTCTTTTTTTTCCCCCACAGAAGATACTGTAAACGTGGTAATGTTCGCGGTGCATTAATTTTCGCGGAATTCACGCTGACATGCGCGATTTGCTCGGCCGCAAAATTAAAAACCCGCGAATGTGTTTCTGTATCGCTCAGCGCGAAATATTAATTGTGTGAAAATAACAAACTTTACAGAATTCGAGTAAAATATTGAAAATTCCCCCTGGAATACATGTTCCATTTTGATACATTTTTGCCATAATTAATTATCCCTTTAACATGTGCAAGAAGTTTATTGCTCGACACTAGCACTTGCCCTCTTGCCCAGGGCAAGTACACATTTGGGTGGGGCAAGTAAAATAACATAAATACCCAAGTTTGGTTGCCCGATTGGGCAACTAAATTATTGGTCAACTATGAGAGAATAATAGAATTCCTTACGTTTAAATTTCTTCTAGAAGTAAGGGGGCAAGTAAACTTTCTGTTCGGGCAAGTAGAATTTAAAAAGTTATGATTTTACTTGCCTGAATGGACAACTCGGGTAAAATTTTTGTGTGGAGGCTTGGTTGTATCAGAGTCACATTTACTCTGTTCAATTATTCATGAAGAAAAATCAAACTTCAAACAGTGTCACAAAGTCAGTGTCAAAAAGAGTTCAACTTCAAGAGATGCAGAGAACATGAGTCATTCTACTCAAATTATAATATGTCACTACATGTAGGCGAATGCATGCACTAGAAAGCTCAGCACTTGTTTCTATGGAGGCTTAGTTATCAATGTCATGTGGTTATTGTCAAGCCTCCAAACTACTTGCCCATTCCAGCGAGTCGAATCATGATTTTTCTAATTTTACTTGCCCAAACAAAAAAAATGACATGCCCAAAATAATGCAGTGTGCAACAATATCAACATTTATAGCGCTAGATAGTTTAATTTGCTAGGCAAATGTCTTGCTTGTTTCTAGATGAGATTTACCAGTAAGGAATACACTTTTCTTTCACAGTTGAACAGTCGCCCAAACTAGACCATCTATGAAATTTTACTTGCCTGACATAAATTTTTACTTGGCCCTCCCCCCCCCCCCCCCCCCCCCCCCCCCCCCCCCCCCCCCGGCAAGAGCTAGTGTCGAGCCCTGTTATTGTGGTCAAACATTGATGAAACCATGGCAATGCTAATGTGAGGCACTATTGCCTTTTCCTCATTTTTTGGTTTGTATTTGTACATGAACAAATGTGAATCAAACACAAATAAAATGCATCTAAAATTCATGTATCCCACATATATACATGACATATGACATGCACACACACAACATTTATGTCATGCACACACACACACACACACACACATGTACATGTACTATGGCAGACATTTTGCTTCTTCTTACTTCAAGGGAGGTTTTATACTTTATTTATAAATACTTAATTATATCTGAAACCATGGCAATGCAAATTCAATGCATACCCCCCCCCCCCCCCCCCATTTTTGTCAATCATACATGAATTATGTACATACTGTACATCTTGTATTCCTCATACAGTTGTCTCAATGAAGACTACCACATGCATGACATACAAAAAAGTGTACATCTTGTTCATACTGCTAGAGCAAGCCTCCAAACTCGTAACTGTTATCTGAACTGTAGCATCATCAATTTAGACATTTAACTTGCCCCAAACCCGATCAGGCAAGCAAACAACACAATTTATAAAAATTGTACTTGCCCGACATCAATTTTTACTTGCCCCGGGCAAGCGGGCAAGTGCTAGTGTCAAGCCCTGCCTAGGAGGTTATTACTTTTTTGTGGTAAAAAATACCAATTGATGAAACCACGATCATGCAGTGCATTCTTTCTTGTAAAACATCTTATTCATGTATCAATACTATGCATCTGGTAATGTCTAGATGTCACTCGTTTCCATGTCAAATATCAGATACCATGTATGTACATGCAATACATTGAACAGTTTACTATCACTTTTAAAAGTTATTCTCTATAACAGGAATCTATACAGACTCTATTCTAATTGCTTTTCTAAACTTTGGTAATTTAGCATTTAGCATTAATTAGCATTAAAGGACAATGAAACCCAAGCAGATTATGAGGAATAATCTCTGAAAGTTAGAGCATATTTGGGCAAGAAACAAGAAAACTATGACTCTTTGAAGATGTCCATTTATTCCTATGGGGAACTCAAATTGGCAACGCACTCTGATAAGTGTGTGGACTACCTCCCCATATGTTTTGTACACAAATGTTCCCATTTTTACAGTTTTCTTCATAGTCATACTTTTCCATTCCCCCAACTCATAATATGTTATGTACAAATGCATTCTACAAAACATAAGTTGAACTCAAACGAATGGTAAACATACATTTTAAGAAAATTGAACAAAATTGAAATTTTGTGTACAAAAAGTATGGGGAGTAGTCCACAACTTTGCCAGAGTGCGTTGCCAATTTGAGTCACTCGAAGAAATAAATGGCTCTATTCAAAGAGCCATATTTTTCTTATTTCTAGACTGATTGTGCTCAAATTTTCAGGGACTATTCATCCTATTTAGTGTCTTTAAATAGTGCATGCACCAATTTGTCTGGATTTCATTGTCCTTTAATTCATTACATTGAACTATTATGTTTTGCAATATTATATTTTTCTCATGTCATAACTAGTGTCAGGCTTTCGTTTCACCAGTTTCTAATCTGCCTAGAGCTGCATTCATCATTCATACTATCCGCTTCTATAATACTTTTCCCTTCGTAATCTAGTAACCGTAATCTAGTAACTTTGTTACTGAGTAATATGTACACATGTATGTTAGATGGATGTTATATGGCCAAATAATGAGCGAAAATGCTAAGTGATATTCACTAACTCATTGCACCGACTTTGTACACGGTTTTCACTATCCAGTGGATAGATTAACTTTCGGACTCTTCAATCGTAAAAATCTTTTTAACGAAAGGGGCATTAAAAAAAAACCTGTCCCATGCTTTATTGTTAATACGAAGACAACAAGGTATGAGAGAACCGCTAGAATTCCAATTAAGATTTGGACAATGTTATTTGAATAGATCTAGTAACATTGTCAACAATTCCTCGTAACTTAGTTTGAACTCTTGTAGTTTTCAGATACATGTACATTGTATTTGCATTACCAATAGAAGCATGTAACAGCTTTCATTTTTTGCAATTTCCCTTCCATTATGTATTAGATTAAGAACATACTGAAAGTATGTATGTAACACAGTAAGATGTATGATTGAAGTGTTCAGGGGATGTATTCTGAAAACAATTTTAAGCTAAAATTTATTGTATCTACATCATATCTACGTCACTAAAATATTACAATGTACTTAAGGAATAGCGATTTGCTAAAATATATTTTAGTGACGTAGATATGACGTAGATAAAATAAATGTTAACTTCAGAATACACCCCCAGATTTATAATTATCTATACTATAGGATAATTATAACTGTGTACAACGTTAGTGCAATGAGTTACAAGCGAATATGACTTATCATTTTCGCTGATAGGTCATTATGGCCAAATTTCGCACATGTCAACAAAGTTACTAGATCCCTTTAATCTGTGCATAGCCAATATTGGCATGTTATGCACTATAGAAGTACTTTTTAATTATTTTGTTTTAATTATTATTATTATTATTGAATAATGTTTCTGTTCTCACCTTGGGTAATTTTGCTGTGGTGTCTCTTGCGTCCTGCCAAGAGGGAGAGCTCGAGAAGCACCACTTCTTGGTGCCGGGCCTTCCACCTTGCCCAGTTTACTGTGGACAGCCTCCTAAAGACAAAAAGGGACCTCCTCTCTCTCGTTTCTCTCCTATGTTATATCTGTTCACATGCAATAAACCTGCGAGAAAACAGACAAACAAGATGTTATTGAATGTTTAATTACACTATCTTCACTCACAGGCACAGTACGATCATTCTGTGGAGAACAGATTAACTAGAAGCTTGAAAACTATCAAAGTGTCTTCCACCTTGCCCAGTTATTGTGGACAGCCTCTCAAAGACAAAAAGGGACCTCCTCTCTCTCGTTTCTCTCCTCTGTTTTATCTGTTCACATGCAATAAACCTGCAAAGTGCAAGAACAAGATTATGAAAGAAAGTTATGATAGCTATCTCTAGAAAGTCAAAAGAAACATCACTTCTTGGAGCCGGGCCTTCCACCTTGCCCAGTTTACTGTGGACAGCTTCTCAAAGACAAAAAGGGACCTCCTCTCTCTCGTTTCTCTCTGTGTGAGAACATGATATTCAAAGAAAAAGTTTTAGAACAACAACAAAAATATAACTTATTGGTATCCCGTCTTGCCCCCTTTTCTGTGCATAACCTTGAACAAGAAAAAAGGGGGGGGGGGAATCCTCTCTATTGCACCTCTGCTTTGTTGATTTTAACTCACATTCAGTCAACCTGTGAAAATTAAAAAAATAAGGCGGGAGTCATTTAAATTTCTTTATTTTTTTGTAATTCTATACAAATGGAATTTCACCCTCGAAATCTTTTGTCTGCTAATTAAAGAATGTGAATGAGAGGAATCATTATGAGAAACAAACAAAAAAGAAAAAAAATTAGAGCAACAGAAAAGTTATAACATTAACAGTTTGAACTGTGTTTAGAATCATGCATGTCATTTGTGATTGACAATGACATCAGTTTGCGAGCTGCTGCCATTGCAAGTTGTTCAGGGATATTTTTACAAGCAAATGAAGTGGTTTTTTTTTTTACATTTCAACAGGGGTTACAAAAATATACAATTATAAAACAGAAACTTAAACAAATCAAACTTAGCCTATGATGGCAAGGTGTAGTTAATTTGCTCCATCTTATCACTCAGCTCGGTAAGCCAAGAGTAAGACGAATGCATTGATCCCATTTCCATTTAGTTACAAGGCAATGGTAATGCGATGGACGCCAATGCATGCACATGCAGATTTATCTGTTGAGTTTCACATCTTCCATTTTAAGTGTATCAATTATATCAATATGAGTTTTTAAAATGTTTGACTCGATACTCTGTAACTCTTCGCACTGCAGCAGACCTGCGCTACGGTGTCCAGACACTCACCCACATTGGCCACAATCGGCACAGCTCAGGAAAGGTCACCGTCTAGAGACTAGACTTTTAATCGTTAATCGGATAGTCCTATAGATTGAATTATTACTAAGTTTCTGAAACTAGTAGTACTGTAGTAACACTAATAGTAACACATTTCACAATCACATTCACAGACTGACATACACAGACAGTTGGATCACATTTGCATTTATGTTCACAAGAGTAATGCTGTAACCGATCATCGGATCGGCATGCCGATCACGATCCGATCATACATGATCGGACCGTTTTTGCCGATTTCCGATCATGCAGAAAAAATCGGAAGATCGGATCGGCAAAAAAAAAAAAAAAAAAAAAAAAAAAAAAAAAAAAATCCGTTTTTTTTTCTTTGGAAAATGATCCCAAAAAACATATTTTGGGAATATAAATGAATACCAAAGCAACATATCAATTAATAAGCCCAAGGTAATCTTGTATGGGTATGCTTTCATTTAAAACTGATTACCTCTCCTTTTACAAAATTATTTGCGCCGATTTTGAGCTTAGTCCCATGTGTTTCTGAAAGGTTACGCCAAATTAATCACATGGGACTAAGCTCAAAATCGGCGTGAGTAATTTTGTAAAAGAAGAGGTAATCAGCACTACGAACTATTCCCCATTCACCCTGTACAACGGTTGGCTGCAGCTCAGCACGCGATCTCATTGGCTGCCTTGCTCATGACGTAGCTCCTCGGTGCACATGCCCGAAATCAGCTCGGCAGCTCTGTGTAGAATATCGCATGGAGGTAGTATCGATAGCACGCGCGGGCGCAATTGCGGGCGGCCACGATGCCCACCCCTTCTCAAAGTATCGTGAGCGATACTACACGCCAGCATCTGAGACGGTACAATTCCATGCATATTACAGCGACTGCTCTCATACAACCACAACACAGGTATTATACATAGACATTATCAATCTAGAAACATCCACGAACACGATGCGACACCGACGGAAATTCGTAAGAATATCATGAAAAGTATACTACTTACCGAAATCACAGTAAGACCAAGGTATCGTATGGGCTTTCCGCTCTTGAACAGCACTTTAAAAAATCGTGAAAAATAGAAGAAAAGTGGAAACTAGGCCGAGTTTGGTACCCAGATGAAGCACAGTTGCAAGCAGAATCTTGTAGCACACCGCACGCAGATGTAGGGGTAAGCTAGTGCGCATGCGCATCCATTTCATTCATAAAAATCGGCCCGATGCTGCCGTAGTAGTGACGTCACGTAATTAGATGAATACGTCGCTCGCTCGACGAAACCCGGAAGCAAACCCGGAAGCCATCCGTTCGTGCAATAGTTCGTAGTGATCAGTTTGAAATGAAAGCATACCCGTACAAGATTACCTTAGGCTTATTAATATGGATATATGTTGCTTTGGTATTCATTTATATTCCCAAATTGTGTTTTTTGGGGATCATTTTCCAAAGAAAAAAAAAACGTTTTTTTTTTTTTTTTTTTTTTTTTTTTTTTTATAGCCGATCATCCGATCCCGATCATCGATCCGATTTCGAAGATCGATAAAATTTTGCCGATCCGATCAAACGATCCGATCATCAAGGTCAGTTACAGCACTACACAAGAGTCAAGTCGAGACTCAGGTAAAGTCACCACAACACATCTCAGCTTGGTCTTGGACTTGGTAAGTGTTCTACACTACAGGTTACACATCGGTACTGCTTTTTGAAACCGGCACCCTGCGTATAGTGTTTGCGCGTGATGTGAAAAATTGTGCATCATTATGATACTAGTATGATCAGGCTACCAAATATGGCCCATGCTGTAATATGGCCCCCCTGTACAAGCGCATTAACACAGATAATTCCGCGCAGTGAACTTCTTTTGCTTATCTATTTTCCTTTGTGGTTAAGCGCAATAAGACTCATCGCGCAAGCAAAAACCATCTTCTGCGCGCTAAAAGTCAAGTGTGTACAAATGAATGGGAAATTTTCTTGCACAGGGGAATAATTTCAGAATCGGCTCAGATTCGGCAGATTTGTCAAGTTTATACAAATATAGTGCTGTAACTGACCTTGATGATCGGATCGTTTGATCGGATCGGCAAAATTTTTTCGATCTTCGAAATCGGATCGATGATCGGGATCGGATGATCGGCTATAAAAAAAATTTAAAAAAAAAAAAAAAAAAAAAAAAAAAAAAAAAAATAATCGTTTTTTTTTCTTTGGATAATGATCCCCAAAAAACACATTTTGGGAATATAAATGAATACCAAAGCAACATAGATCCATATTAATAAGCCCAAGGTAATCTTGTACGGGTATGCTTTCATTTCAAACTGATTACCTCTTCTTTTACAAAATTTCTCACGCCGATTCTGAGCTTAGTCCCATGTGATTAATTTGGCGTAACCTTTCAGAAACACATGGGACTAAGCTCAAAATCGGCGCGAATAATTTTGTAAAAGGAGAGGTAATCAGTTTTATATGAAAGCATACCCATACAAGATTACCTTGGGCTTATTCATATGGATATATGTTGCTTTGGTATTCATTTATATTCCCAAAATATGTTTTTTGGGATCATTTTCCAAAGAAAAAAAACGGATTTTTTTTTTTTTTTTTTTTTTTTTTTTTTGCCGATCCGATCTTCCGATTTTTTCTGCATGATCGGAAATCGGCAAAAACGGTCCGATCATGTATGATCGGATCGTGATCGGCATGCCGATCCGATGATCGGTTACAGCACTATACAAATATTTTGTGGATATATGTAAATGTAATCTTGAAGATTTTAAGAACACTTTGATGGCACTTTTATTGGAAAAAGTTTATCATTTATCAAAGAAAACGGACTTTTAAAAGGGGGGGCCATATAACGGCACCCTCTTTCGATATGATTTTTTGGCGGAGTTAAATGCAAATCGCCATTACGGGATAATTACGATCGCAGTCGGCAAATAAGGTATGGCATTGTTTTCATCTTCATTTGAAGTTCATTCTTGACGAATTTTGTGGCTTCTTCAAAGATATTTTGTCAGATATCGGTTGTTAAACATTAGGGGGGCCATATTCGGACACCGCATCAGTAGTGCACGCTAATCTTACAAACTGAACAGGCCGAAGTTTGGGGAGAAATGATGCGTAGCCGTAGTCATACTCATCCACGAGTAAATTTGTGAAATGATGCCAACATCGCACTAGAAATTGTGAGTTATGGCATGGACCATTGTCAATGGGAGTGCTAGAGGTGTGCCGGTTTCAATGAACACTGCGATCTCGTGCAGCGAAAAAAACAACGCGCAACGCCGCAAGTTTAGTAAGTTCGAAGACGATATTTCAAAATAAAAAATATAAATTGCAAATCTGATAACCGCATCTGAATCTGCACTATTTTCTTAAAATGTGAGTACAGTTTTATAAAATTGTGATGATTTTTAAAGTCTCAAACTGTCGCAAATATGGTGCCGATGTGTAGGTCACTCAAATCTCAATCATAAATTGTTCATACACAGTCACAGCGACACTGCACTCTGCTCTGCAGTCTGCACATAGCTGCTCGCAAGTTGCAGCGCAGTGCATTCGCGTATCGAGTCGGAGCGAGAGCAGATTTACGATTTCAAAAATGAGAAAAATATGTAGTTTATGTGGAAGCATTTCCTTCAAACTCATCGTACACTCACACATACTTATACATTACTTAATGTGGAATTTTCATCAAACAATTCTTTAAAATTAATGGTAAAAAAACGCATTTTCCAAACACTTACAATCATGAAAGAAGCCTTTTGTTCAACCTGCACCGGAAATTGTGTAAACAGAAGGTCAATTAAATGACCTTGTACCTTTTATTTAAAATCGAAATGTTTTTTATTTAAAAACATTTTATAATAATTTTTCGATTGCTTATAAATAAATAAATTATAAAATCAAATATTATTTCAGGAAAATGCATTTTTTAGGTGTAATATAATATTTGATATAACAGATCGCTATGAAATAGGGCAATATCTTGCACCGAATTGGCAATACGATCCACACAAAAAACCTCACAGTACGTGGTGCAAGTACATGCACAGAGAACGGCATAGCCATGGCCGCGCCATAGGATGCTGTTTTTTTTCCCCCACCCGTATCCTTTTTGGAAATGAGGAAAATCATGGGAATCAGGGGCGTAGACAACGGGGGGGGGGATGAGGGGGATGCATCCCCCCCCCCCCCCCAGCTCACAAGGTGGGGGGGATGCCATGTACAATCATCCCCCCCCCCCCAGGTTTTAGGGAAGGATATAATATTTTGTGTGTGTATCTGTATACGATTGGGGAAAGAACATTAGTTGTATGAGCAAAGACTTGTTAATTCTACCGTTAAAAAAGTAATTTGTACATCCACATTCCTTTTTCGCTGCGCGCTACGCGCGCGACCAGATAATCTCAGTTTGTTGTGTAATTTGCGTATGGTCAGGGGTGAGTATTTCTTTTCTGTATACCGGGCCACGTAGCTCCAGTTTAGGCTGGCATTGCTCTGGCTACTCCAAACCCTCCATATTTGACCCTGCCCCAGCCCTCGGTAGCTTCACCCCTCGGGACTCATTCTTGGCGATAGG